>CAUDMG010002649.1:7227500-7247500 GCA_958450375.1 Homarus gammarus | reverse complement strand
TCCAGAGTATAATACTGTGGCTTGATTACACTGACGTCGCCGACCCTAACACATAACATAAGATGGAAACCTGATCTTATTCTCCCGAACAAAACTTATAACGAGCAGAGTTCCCGGCCGGTAAATGAGGGGCATCGTATAGTGAGGCATAGTGAGGCATCGTATAGTGACGTATAGTGAGGCATCGTATAGTGAGGCATCGTATAGTGAGTGGAGAAAGTCCTCATGGTAATATAGAGGATACACACACACACACACACACACACACACACACACACACACACACACACACACATCTTCCTCAGCTATAAAACAAACTCTCTCGCCGACATGATAGATGATTCGGGTGACCGATGGTTGTTTTATCATTCTCATCACGCCGCCTCCACTCATGAGAGAGAGAGGAAGAGGGAAAAGGAACGAAGACGAAGTGCAAGGAGTATAACTGGTACAATGGGAAGAGAGAGAGAGAGAGAGGCCGACGAAGAGAGAGAGAGACAGATGGACCGACAAAGAGACAGGCAGACAGACGGACCGACAAAGAGACAGACAGACGGACGGACCGACAAAGAGACAGACAGACACATAAGAGAATAATAAAAGAATAGCTGTTGGAGGAGAACCTGGTCTTATACTCCCAGCGTCAAGGAGGAGGTAGACCAGAGGGTTTACAGACTCCCTCAACTGACTAATATTAACCCACGTCCTCAGCACGGGTCCCTGTTGCTCTAATGTATTTATAAGGTCACCTAAGTTTGGGATTACGTCCAACACAGGTGACCCCTTTACCTGTGTGGTTATGTGTTGTGAATTGTTATTTTATGAGTGTGATTGACGTAGTTAATTATGGTGATTTAGTTTTTATTTATATTCCTGTTGGTGGTAGACGTAGTTATGTATGTACAGGTTATAATATCAGTACACACAGACACACACACACACAGACCCAGGGACAAAACAGTAAGGCGTCTTAACTTAAGCCATCCTGTGGCTTGAAGTTAGTTACCAAGTTTATCATGAGTCAGTGTTGCCAGATCAAGGTGTTGTTGTTACTCGCTCAACCTTGCTATAATCACAACCACCAAGGAACTTCAATTTATTCTTTATTCCTCACAAATTTAGTATTTTCGTAAGATTAATTTTCTCATTATTTTCGTAAGACATATTAATTCTTTCATTATTTTCGTAAGACATATTAATTATCTCGTTATTTTAGTAAGACAGTAATTTTCTCATTATTTTCGTAAGACATATTAATTATTTCATCATTTTGGTAAGACATATGGCTGAATTATTAGCATGTCTATCTTTCTTCATAACTAGTATATTATCTCGCATGCTTCACACAACTCATGAAAAATGCACCACTCATTAGCCGGAGCTTCATTTGCATAAGACTAGTCAGAATATTCACCAACATCTTACTAAGGAACCGGAATAACATTCTTTCATTATATAATATCTCTGGGGAATACGCTTCTCTTTTGTCTCTGTATAATGAACACTTATTTACGTATGATGAACGTGTGTGTGGCGAGGATGTATGTGTGTGTGTATGATGAACACCTTTGGTAATTATACAGCCTCATTAACCTTATCCTCCCCTGTCACCTGTCGTAAGTGAAACGTCTTCTCTTTCCACCATAACAGAGGGAGATCTGAACCACTCGTCCAGAAACACACTTAAATATAATAACTTGGTCTTTCGTGTGTTAGTCAGGCTGCCATACCACGAAGCTCATAAAACAACAACAAAAATACCCCATGGAAAAAAATACACGTAGGAAACACACACACACACACACACACACACACACACACACATGAACCTCTCATTTATGACAAAAACGTAATCAACCAAGATTATCTGAGCTATCAGTAATAATCCCTGACTCATCCACTTCCTCCTACAGTCATTACCTCCGTGAAATTTGATTAGACTGTGACTAACTGTGACTGATATTGAGAAAGTAATTTGTCTTCTAGGTTTACAGACAGACATTTAGACGTGGCTGTATACATGATCGCTAGAGCCTTTAAAGTGAGGAGGTAGGGGATAAATTCCTCTGTGGATCTGTTCAGTGTTAAGTCAGAAAAGTATTGAAAGTCGAGGGTAAGGGCAGGGAGTGTGATGACCATTAGGAGATGAAGGTCCTACTTGCCTGGTTTAATCTTCATCCACCTCTCTCTCTCTTACTAATATCATCCCAAGTCACTATTAATTACCTCTCCTTTACCCCCTTCCACATCTTCCCTTGGTTCCTCTCTTTCTCTCTCTGACTTTTCCTCCTTACCGTCTCATTACACCCTCAGACACTCTCTCCCTCCTTCAGGCAGTTCTCCAGCCCTACTTACCTCAATTAAATCTCTACCTTTCCCCTCAGAATCATCCTAATAACCCGAGTCATTTTGAAACTCACGTTATATAGATTGACATAATTATCTCAATGGTTTATAGTATAAGTCTACGGACATGACTATCCATATTTCACTTACTCTTCACTTTGTTATTTTTTTTCAATTATTTTTCAATTTATTAATGATTTTTTCTTCCTATATATATTTTGATGCCGTTAAGATAATTAATAGACACTGTTGGTTTTTATCAATTAAATGTAATAATATACAAGTGTCCAGTGGAATATTGCGAAATTGAGAAATAGTATAATATCTGAAGTCAATGGAAATCCAGCGATATCTTGTCGAAAATTGATATAATATGACTGTCTGTCCCGTAAGGAATTTTCTCCAACTAATGTTACTCTATTGTCATAAGTTCAGCTGAAGTGTAATTTACATAACCTTACGAGCCAACGAGTCTTTGTCAAGATGTAATATCGAAACGTAATATTTTACCCGGCCGAGTAATGAAACATTCCTAAAACAATATTGCAATTTTCCACCACAAATTTAGACGCGTAGTGTGATACAATATAAAGCTATGACTCAGAACCCAGCTGGCCGAGGTGTGTGAGACAATAGTGAACATAATGATTAAAGAGAGAGACACAGTGAGCTATTTCCATTTCCCTTGAAGCTGTGAATTATACCAACGTTACCCTAGAGTGCGAAATCAAAGCTAGAGTACAGCTTAGAATACAGCTTAGAGTACAGCTTAGAGTACAATTTGAGTCCATATGTCTAAAAGTTGCTGTTATCTATTATACAGTTAATGTCGCTTCACCCTGTAACGACTGTATCTTTTAACCAACGGCCACTATAACAACTAAGGGGAGTTACTCTGTTATAGGGATTTACATAACACTTCAGGTGTGTGTTAATTAATACCTATGTTGATGTTTTTATTGTTGTTAGTGATGTTGTTGATGGTTATGTTGTCTTGTTCTACAGGAGTCTCTTCTCTCTATCTCTCTCTTTTGTTTCATCAATTTCTCTCTACTTACCTATCTATCTTTTCTTTCTTTCTATCCATATCTCCTTCTTCTTTCTTTTTTCTCTATCTCTCATTATCTAACTATCATACGTCATGTCATACTGATCAACAATATCTAAACCAACAATTAATATTCTTAAGGCAAAGACATCTCAAAATACTTTCTTATCTTTATAATACACAAAATATTTATTGCGCCGACTATTTCTGTCACATAAAACAGCCACATCACAGCGGTGGCCAGGGCGAACAATAGAGTTTTAGGATCTTTTGTAATTATTTAAGTTGTCAATTACTGCCCGTGAAAATTTTATCCCACGTGAAAAATGGTTAAGTGTGTAGCATGTGTGTGGTGTTTCAGGAAATCTAGTGAAAATATTCTATCATATTTACATTAACAAACTCCTGTCAACAATGCTTTTGTTTTTCTATAAATTCTATAAAATATAACTTGAAAAAATAACAATGAATTGGTAGTTATTTTAAGGTATATAACATCACCATAACTATATAATTACAAGAGTTTTAATACTGAAATCCTTAACGAACATGTATATAAGACAACATGGGGAAAGTAAGTAGTGACTATGTTAAATAATTTTCAGGGATTTCCAGGAAGGTGTGTGTGTGTGTGTGTGTGTGTGTGTGTGTGTGTGTGTGTGTGTGTGAGGTTATTAGTGCCGCCCACAGAGGGGATATTCTTCCATGTGTTGGTAATAAACGTCTCCTCTCATACCTCAACATCCACAACATATTTCATACTTAAAATCTTGCTTCGCTGAAAACATCCTCTCTCTCTCTCTCTCTCTCTCTCTCTCTCTCTCTCTCTCTCTCTCTCTCTCTCTCTCTCTCTCTCTCTCTCTCTCTCTACCTTATCTCTCATCAACCTTCCTTCTCCTCTTCTTCTCTCCCTCGTGTCCCTCATCACCTGTCCCTCATCTTGTCTCCTTCACAATAAATATAAATGATGGCACGACTTTCTAAACACCTGACCTTTGATGAAGAGCCAGTGACGTATTTTGATTTTTGTTTTCTAAATGACATGAAAGTTTTTGAGCAAATATCTAATAAACTTTGACGTAAATTTTCTAACCTGGGATTTTTTTTTATGGAAAGTGAAGTCTGAAGGTTGAGTGAGTTTTATGTCGAAGGGAAATAAATCCCTTTTTGAGGCTGATTTAAACGTGGTGTGTGTGCGCGTGCGTGCGTGCGTGTATGTATGTATGTATGTATGTATGTATGTATTTATGTATGTATGTATGTATGTATGGGTGTGGGTGTGTGGGTGGGTGGGTGTTTTAGTCAGTCTTCCATAACCTCTCCCAGTACACCTACACAACCTAACCCTCACACGGCCATTGTGAGGCTACCTACACCTTCCCAACACAACGTCACTCAACCCGAGATAAAAAAATTCCTCACACTATAAGATTCACGAATTTGTTTCTTTTTACATTCATAACCGATTATAAATGTGTTGATTTTTTGCTCAATTATTCACAATATTGGATAAATTTAGAAAAAAACACTAAGAATATACATAAAAAGATTTATAATATTTTGTTTTGTGAATATAGATCTATTAACATCACCACCATTTTTCACATTGTTATAAAGGAAGTGGTTTTTACGTGTTTGTGGTCCAGAGATTGAGAGTGAATATATTTATTAATGAAGAAAGTTTTAGTCTATTTAGTGGGTATATATGGTACTTCTGTTCCCGTGAAGCAGCAAGATGTATTACAGAAAAACAAATATTTATGTTGAAGTACAGTGATCATTTACTGCCAGTGATAACATTGTTTCAAACTGGAGTATTTGTGTATGGCGCCTGATACACACTATGGCACGGTGGTCTGTCTGTCTGTCGGCCTGTCTCTGTCTCTGTCTCTCTCTCTCTCTCTCTCTCTCTCTCTCTCTCTCTCTCTCCTTTATTCACGAGAAAGTACTACGTCCTCTCTAAATTCTGAAAATAATTAGAACTCTTGAAGATAAACTCCTTCTGAACTCTTGGAAATATATCCCGAGTGTGTGTGGTGCGTTCACTATTGACTCAACATAACCCAAGTGTCTGGTGCGTTCACGATTGTCTCACCAAGTCGATGTCCCTTTGGTGAATAGTAGAGTCTATTGACACTATGACTCTTGTTGTCCAAAGTTATCAGAGTGAAATGTTTTCCAAGTAACATTTATTTTTCTATAGTTTTTTTTAATTCATATTCAGTTGGTCAATAATTCTTTAAAATCGTCGAAATGTGATAAACTTGATGGATTGATCTTGACGATGTGTGATGATCGTGGTTATTGATAAGTTGTCTGTTATAAAGGCTAAAGAAAAGTAGTTGATGGTGAAAGTGTATTGACGGACTTTATGTACGAAGTTGTCCTAGAAACTTAGAATGTTACAACTGAGAGAGAGAGAGAGAGAGAGAGAGAGAGAGAGAGAGAGAGAGAGAGAGAGAGAGAGAGAGAGAGAGAGAGAGACCAGTTTGTATATACGACCAAAAAATTCCCTAAAGCTGAAAGTACTGTGAGGTAGGAGGGGGGCAATCGCGTTCCTGTTTATCGTCACCGAACTATCGTCTACCAGGCTTTTATCTTCCCTATCCACTACACCGCCGCGGCCTCCATCCTCTCACTATCTGTTCCACCCACCACACTGCCCTGTTTCACCTCTCTTCCACCCACCACACTGCCCTGTTTCACTTCTGTTTCACCCACCACATCGCCCTGTTCCACCCGCCACGCTGGTCTGTTCCACCCACCACACTGGTCTTCCACCCATCACACTGGTCTTCCACCCACCACACCGCTCTGTTCCACCCACCACGCTGGTCTGTTCCACCCACCACACTGGTCTTCCACCCACCACACCTCCCTGTTCCACCCGCCACATACCATTTACTCCAGCCTAAGAACTTAAAAGGTCAAAGTCATAGTTTCAAAGAAGGACACAACCCTTGTAGATGAGCTTGTGGCAACTCTCGGTAACTCTATTACCTTCCTGTTACACCCAATAACACCACAACGGCCCCCTACCAACACCACAACGGCCCCCTACCAACACCACCACGGCCCCCTACCAACACCACCACGCCCCCTACCACGACGGCCCCCTACCAACACCACCACGGCCCCCTACCAACACCACCACGCCCCCCTACCACCACCACCACGCCCCCCTACCACCACGGCCCCCTACCAACACCACCACGGCCCCCTACCACCACGGCCCCCTACCAACACCACCACGGCCCCCTACCAACACCACGCCCCCCTACCACCACGGCCCCCTACCAACACCACCACGCCCCCCTACCACCACGGCCCCCTACCAACACCACCACGGCCCCCTACCAACACCCGCTAAAACTACCATTATTAGCCAAGATCTGATATCACAACCACCACCACCACCACCTCGGGTCTCGTCCAATACGGTAACACTTCCACTCTCTCTCCCACCACTGCCAACACCCAATAATCTCCACCGTATTTGCTGGCAATACTGAACAAACTTCACCGTGTTGGTGCCAACAATACGCTAGAACGCTTCAAGGGTTTGTGCCAACACAACTTTAATTTGATTTTCGAAACCCATTTGACGCAACTATTGGTCCAGGGCTGCCACACAGGTAGCTGCAACAACTCATTTGAATTTGTCCTACCCTGTCGCCTGCTGCTGTGTGGTTTATAAAACTACAAGCAACAAAAGGTGTACAGTACAACTAGTCTCCCCAACGTGGCACTAGTTACACCCACTGCAGCTGAGGAAACCCATATACAGCAATTTTTAGGCAGGGCAACAGCGTCTTTGCCCTCAAAAGTGATTCACAACTTGCAAACTGAGGTTGATCCGTAGGAAGTTAAACACAAGCGGGAACACAGATGACGCAGAGAAGACAAGGTATACCAACCCTAATGTGTTCTGTACACCTGGAGGCAATAAACCATTATGTACTTGATAAACCATCTTGTTTATATCCATCACCACACAAACTAAAAACACTCAGTTGTGTACACGAAGTCATTAAAAAAATAAGGAAACAAAAAAGGTGACTATTTATAAACGTCTCGTCAAGACCAAACAATATGGGTGGCATAAGTGAACCTTAACATACATTATTAAAGCACACACACACACACACACACACACACACACACACACGGTGATCTCAATACCCTCGCTATCCTCCAAGGAAGATCTGAACACGAGAATGAATGGTATCTGAACCAACCAAATGTTTCGTCAATCTTACACGAGCTTCAATTATCCGCCATACAGTAAAACCATCCACCCGCGAAAGTAAATGACCCGCGAAAAATTAATGGAGCGCGAAAACAAAGACCATATTTTCCCTTCACTGAAATTTAGCGTCGAAAAAAACATATTTTCTTTGATCAGCGAATTGATAAGAAGTGACGGAGATATTTTCAAGTGATTAATAAGAGGTTGTTAATAATCCAGGAGAGTACGTCTCAGAGTTGGTTCATTATGTTCGTGTTTTGTTTACGATAAAACCTAATGTGTTTCTTGAAGTGTGGAAATTAATATAGATCAACATAGATAAATTGTTATCCCTTAAAATATCAGATAATAAAGACGATAGATTAATTACTAAAGACTTGTAGCGACTCTTCTCGTGTCTGTCTGTCAACCAATCAGCTGCCTTGTTACAAACTGACCCTTGACCCTAGTTGTAAGCTTCCAGTCAATAGACAATAGTTACACAGTGTCTCCTTAATTAATGAATTCGTTAAATAGTAATACAAGTTTGGTTTAGTGTTGAATTTAATAACTGTTTCTAAAGGCGTTAATAAAGGTTTCAATTAGGTGTTGGTTGAGATGAGAGAGAAAGATTTAAGAGGTGACAAAGATGCTGTTAGCTGTTGAATGGGCTTGTTAGGTGATTCTAGTTAAGATGCAGGTGGAGCCTTGGTGAGTGAAGGGAGGAAAGGGTGGGTGGTGAGGAGGGTAGAGGTGGATGGGAAGGATAGGGTGGAGGGGAGAAGTGGTGGGTGGCAAGATGGGGGAGGAGGAGGAGGGGAGATTTTGCAAAGGGAAGATCGGGCAAGTTTAGTCTCTCTCTCTCTCTCTCTCTCTCTCTCTCTCTCTCTCTCTCTCTCTCTCACTACACATAGCACCTGTTAAGCATATAGAGGTCGTCGTGATAAGGGGAAGATACTGGGATTATTATTGCTATCTGATAATTTTAAATATTAACCTCATAAATATCGAACCTTAGGAGATATATTTGTAAGGATCTTTGACTTGTTATTCCATCAACAACTGTAGTATCCTGTAGGAGGAACAAAGGTAATACTTGTGATATATTTAGGAAAAAAATCGTATTAAAGAAGCAACATTGTATCGTGTGTAGAGTAGGAGGAGGTTTACGTGCGTGAGAGATAGACACACACACACACACACACACACACACACACACACACACAGAGGGTCAAATATAAATCGGAAATCAATTATCTGGTTGACGTAGGTGTTGACATTGTCCTCCGAGACATTGTTAGTGAAACCCGGGTAGTGAACACCGTAGAGTTCTATAACAATCATGCAAGTTGCCGTCAGAGATACTGGCCGAGGCGAGGCGAGGCGAGGCGAGGCGAGGTGAAGTGGAGTTAGGATGTTTATATTGTACAAGAGATGAGTGTAAAACGTTTACTCTTAATTTTAGAACAGAAGATAAAGTTTTGTGTGTGTGTGTGTGTGTGTGTGTGTGTGTGTAAGATGGAAGGATGTGGCAACTCGCGGCGGTGAGTGGTAGGCAATAACTGTTTAAATTTAATGGTGTTATGTTGTAGGCGGTGAGGTGATAGATACGGGTTATAGGTACAGGTCATAGGTATGGGTCATAGGTATGGGTCATAGGTTCAGGTCATAGGTTCGGGTTATAGGTTCTGGTCATATGTTATGGTTATAGGTTCAGGTGATAGGTAAAGGTCATAGGTTCAGGTGATAGGTACAGGTGATAGGTACAGATCATAGCTTCTGGTCATAGGTACAGATACGACACAGACCAAGGCCATGTATGTGTACATTATATATATGAAAGACAAACTTAAAAAACTCTAACTAATGTATTTAAATAACAACAAGAGACATTAATATTTACACAGATCTCTTGTTTGCTCCTCAGAGGGTAGGAGAGAGGGTAGGAGTTTCTCTCAGGTGAATACAATTGTCTTAAATTAACCACAATAAGATACCTGGGCGCGCCACTACCCTCTGAAGGTTTAATTAATGTCAATGACTCGCTCATTATCATTTAATATAACTCATTCGTTCGTTTATAGTGACTAATAATATGAATGTTTTATCATATTGTTTTATTGGGTGGTCTTAGTTAAGTCTCCTTGTAGATAACCTGAGGGAATTAATTGATTTGAAATACAGGTAACGCAGGTAAGACACACACACACACACACACACACACACACACACACACACACACACGTTACACCAGCCACTGAAGTCAATGCCCTTATAGAATCACCAACATGACAAAGAACACATCGGTCTGTGGTGGGTGGTGGGGAGTAGGGGATGGTGGGTTGTGAGTGATGGTGGTAGTGGGCTGGTGGGTCGGTACTGGCTGGTAGGGGCTGCTACACTGTTTCTGAAGAGGTCTTGTTTTAACTCCCAGCTGAGAACTCGTGAACCATTTGGGAACTTCCAGACCAACTGTGCCCAAACTTAAACTAACTGTAGTGTTTCTGGGAAGAGCTCTTTCTTGCATACTCTGCCTTCGTCTTCACTTTGGACAATATCAGCATAAATGACACACAGACACACGGATAAGATTCATACTAATATTCTAATGATGGTTCCGGAATAATCTTTATATATTTACAAAACCACAAATTCCCTTTTTTTTTTGTCTTTAATTAAGCTTTTATTTTTTTTTTCCTTCCATCGTCTCAAGATTTATAACTAAAGGAAATTATTTGGGTGAATTGTTTACTGTGACATAATTTATTACTGAAGGGGAAATAATTTAAAGTTTGGAACAACACTCTAAGTTTATGTCTTATCGCTCCTCCTATTCAGCCATAATACCAAGTCATCAATACCAGCACCAACATACTATCCACCCAGGAGGTCTAAGCCATACTAAATCTAGGTCACTGTCTATCAATACAGTCTTCATAACCCAGTGGCCAGTGTTGGGGTATCGTAGCTACAGTGAAACCTCTGTATAATGGACTTCTATTTTCTATATAATCCGTTACATGGGGTTTCACATCTAATAGACCCTCGATATAATGGATTTTTCTTCATCAGACAGTATAGTTCCTTAAATACAGCTTTCACTTTGTCATTAACTCTACGATACAATTTTCTTCTAACTGATATTTAAACAGACAATCATCATCATTGATCAGTAGTACTCCGCTCCCCCCTTCAAAAAACCCAATATCATGAATTCGTGATTGAAAAGCGAGCGACTGTGAGAGAGAGAGAGAGAGAGAGAGAGAGAGAGAGAGAGAGAGAGAGAGAGAGAGAGATCGCTGGTCAAACGCCCACGTCCAATAAAGTTCGGATATCAATCATATAGATGTTGATTTATCCTTTAGAAAATAGTTATTGAAACCTTTGCCAACCGAATAGCTTATCGATCAGTCCGTAGTGTAGTGACTGAGATAAAATGAAATATTAGGAGGAAAGAGATTAAGTTAGTTTATAGGGTAAAAGTTATGGGGATAAAGTTTAAAAAGCTTGAATATAAACTTGATACTGATTCATGGATCTATATGAGTCGGAAGAACTTAACAGCCTTGATAGGATGATAAAATATGAACATAAAATAACATAACTTGCATGGTTTATGTTATGGGCTTAGATAATTAGTTTTTGGTAATGGGATTGGGACATGGAATTAGGTTATGGAATCGGACTGTGGAGTTATATCACATGGGGTAATGGTCAAGAGGAATGCAGGAACACATCAACTATCTCTCTTCTCCTTTCTCCATAACATCGACCTTGGCCGTCTCTCAGAAGGCCCAAGTTTCTGGTCTCTTGTCGTGTGAGCTGTTGTGCTTCTGCTAAGGAATTGCTTTAATGCTTCACTGAGGAGTCATGGGCCATTTAAGAACTTCCAGACCAAGTTGTCCTCAAACTTACACTTGCTGCATTATATCCTGACAGTCCTTCTCTCTCTCTCTCTCTCTCTCTCTCTCTCTCTCTCTCTCTCTCTCTCTCTCTCTCTCTAAGACAAGTTGGGTAAGAAAAGAAAAGATAATAAACATGTATTCTATTTACAACAAAAAACCATCTAACATTTTTAAAGATGTTTGTTGATTTAAATTTATTCAGATATATACTGTATGGTAATGTATAAATCATGTGTAGACTTACAATATCAAGATAATTTATCAATAACTCCAATATACACAGCTGATGGATAATAAAGTTTCCAATGAATATATGGAAATGTGTCTTACTGTTACTGAACTCTTCCATCTGTGTCCAGACTATAACATACTTGCAGACCACATACGACCAACAGAATGGTATCTGAGCAATAGTGTAGCAAAGAATCAAAATGAATATGGGGGAAAATAATGACAATCAGATATATCACAAACAACAATTTGATCTTTTGGATTATTTTTCATGTCAGACAAACTGCTCAGCTATAAACACAAGTTCCTGGCTATTGCATGTCTGTCAGCAAGCGTTCACTCACACTGTTTACCAGCCAGAGAGATACGTACATTCATTATATCGCAGCCGTTGCCATCCATTATATTCAGGCGGTGTCTGGTAGTGCGTGTCATAAAAATAAAATTCTACTTCATCAAATGTGGAAATTATCAAAGGTCAACATTAAATAGTTATTATTAATTAAAATTTACGAATTTAAATACGATATATTAAATACTGAAGAACTGTGGTCAGCTTTCTCAGGTCTCTCGGCCAGCCAATCAGCTGTCTTGATACACACTGACCCAAGGCCTCAGATGCAAAGTTTGAGTGAAGAAAATAGTCAATGAGGCTGAGTGTGTGTGTGAAATAGACAATTATTTCTGAACACGTTTGATATTATAATGACAACAATAAATTAACATTCATTGTATCGTCCTTTGAGAGAAAAAACTGCGACACACATTAATACTCGACTTTATAAACTAAAACATTATTGCCAAAAAAATAAAAAAATATAATGAAATAAAACTTTGCCTCATGCCTGGAGAGCGAGTGTGTATGAGCACTGGTCAAACACTCACATCCAATATATTTCGGAAATCAATTATCTCTTCTAACCAGGTATTGACTCTGTCCCTGGGAACAATGTTAGTGAAACATGGGTAGCAACCACCGTAGAGTTTATCGCCCGCCTCCGCCACAATTACACACCAGTATTGTCTACCTCATCACACGCATTTACAACTTTATAGTAACTGAGATAAACGCTTTACAGCGTAGATGATGGATTTATATTATACAAGAGCTACAAGAGAAAGTTTAATCTAGATAATATAAAAAAAGGAGGAACGAATCATTAATATGTATGAGGTGGAGAGACTCTTGCAGCCGGCGGCGTCATGTGATGGGATGTGAATGTCAGGAGTAATGGTATTACTCCTGTAGAAGCCTGGGTTATGAGGGAGGTCATGGCTTCACTTCGGGTCATGGAGTAGGTCATGGAGGGCAGGGTTATGGGGGTCAGGAGATACAATGACATTACATTTCTTACTTTAATAGAAAACGAAAAATATGCGTCCCCATCTTGTCCTGGTGTTCCTATTGGCTGAACACACTATTGTTGACATTCCAGACGATATTTAATGTTTACTTTTAGCTTTCAAGGATCATTCCAGGGGCAACATCCCGTCTAAGATATGTGGATAAAGGGAGAAAAAAACCCAGTATTGAGATAAGAACCAAGATGGTGATGTAAAAATGTCATATAGTTAGACAAAAGACAGACACGCCATGTCTTCAAGAGTCAATCCAAGACATGAATATTTAACAACATTTACCAAGTCAACATGTCTGGTAGCTTCTGTCATATGTCTTACCTGGGGAAAACTGTCCCAAAGTTGTCAAGTGTGTGAATGTTCTCGAAGATCACAGGAGAAGTGGATCCATAGGTAAGATATATATGGAGGAGGGTGATGGATGACTGTGGATGACTCTATCGATGAGGATGATGGATATACAATGAGCTAACAAGGAAACTATCATGATTATTACTCCACCTCATTATATCTCTTGTTGCGTCTCATAGCTGGTCATTATAACAGGAAAATGATGAGATACATAGATAACTGATACTACCTGACGATGAGTTAACAGAGGCACCCTTACAACACGACCACACGCCATTATAGACACTTGGGAGTTGTGATGCAAGGACAAAAATACCCTACTTATCCCACATAGGCAAAACAGACGTGAAATCAGAGAAATATAAGTCTCATGGAATAGTATCATAAGGGAGGAAATAATTTACTCAACTCGTGACAACAAACCCGTAAGGGGCCACATGGTAATATATTCCTAATAGATAAGTGCCACAAGGGCCAAAATAGCTCAATTATCCCCCACTGTTGTAAATATTGGCAACGGGATCTACTGTGTGATAAATACGTAGACTGAATGGCAAAGATAATGACTGATATATTCAACAACATTGGCTTCTGTTGGGGATGAAAATAATAATAAAAAAAAATCCTCGTGGGTCAGTTGGTATATAATTTCTCCCTTTTATTAATATTTTCATTCTCGGGTCCAATACTAATTTATTCCACTAGAGACGACGGTGAATATCATAGCTGTATATTTCACGTATAATTACAAATTGAATAATATTAAGATAACATTGGAACTAAAATAAGTTAATTAAATTTCTGTAACATTGAATAAATATGTTTTAATTTAATATTTGTGGTTAGGTTAGGTTTGGTTTGGTTAGGTTAGGTACCCAGATAGTCATATACGAAGCTAATTATTGTCCACCTCACTAATAGACTCACCTGGCTATGGTCATCAGGTGATCTTTGTCTTCTAGTAAAAAAATGTATCATTATTATAAACATCGATAAAGTATATATTTAATGTGTGTGTGTGTGTGTGTGTGTGTGTGTGTGTGTTTTATATATACTCTTGCCCTACACGCTTGTTGAGTCAAGAGATATTGAAAACAATAATAATATAAATACAACAATAAATATATTATAAATCTACATGTCAGCATCATTAATGAACAGCAGTGTTTAATAGTCTTACGGGGAGAGGGGGGGGGAGAGGAGGAGACGAAGGGAGAGGAGGAGGAGGAAGAGGAGGATAAGAGGAATGAAACCAAGAGGAAGGCAATTGCAAAGGTGGGGGGACGTGGATGAGATCATTGTGGTTCGTAAATTCCCGTAAATACCAAAACTTAAATTCTTTTTCCCTGCAACATGAATCAGAATTTTTCTCGCTGGATCTTGGCTGCAATTTCCACAGTAGTATTCAACTTCACGAGGTATCATTCACCGGGAAAATAATACCTCGTTCATACAAGTTCATTCAGAAGATTAGTAGCTGGTGAGGAGACTGACTCAACCTGAAGTCATCTATGTTCGTATTATTTTGTGTTACTTGTTATGGGTAAATATATCCAGTTAAGGCTTCATAACAGAGATTCAGAGGTTGGACGGTACTCTTTCAGGAACTTGGGGTAGGGTGGGATGGGAGTCGTAGGAGGAGGACAGAAGGGAGAAGGAGTAGAAGTCGGAGTGAGAGGAGGAGTAGGAGGGAGAAGGGAGTAGGAAGAGAGCAAACAAAGCACAATACCTCTCTCACTCCCATCTCTCACTCCCGTCTGTAACTCCCGTCTCTCACTCTAATCTCTCACTCCTGTCTCACCCCATCTCTCACTCCCGTCTGTAAACCCCGTCTCTCACTCTAATCTCTCACTCCTGTCTCACCCCATCTCTCACTCCCGTCTCACCCCCGTCTCACCCCATCTCTCACCCCCGTCTCTCGCCACCGTTTCTACTCCCGTCTCTCGCTCTATCTAGGTAAGGGAAAGGTTTCTACGTGATGGCACTCTTGTTATGATAATCCACCAGTCAGGTCGAGAGGCGGAGAAGCAGCTCTTCAAAGGAAAGTGTTGATTCAGATCTGAGTGGCGAGCTCTTCTACTTATGTTGCCAGAGAGAGAGAGAGAGAGAGAGAGAGAGAGAGAGAGAGAGAGAGAGAGAGAGAGAGAGAGAGAGAGAGTACAGTTTTACCTGGATAAATCCTTCTACTAGCCACCTGTCTCCGCCTCCCAGAATACGTCACTTAGGTCCAAATCCCCGCTGACTGTACCCAGAGACGCCCTGTTACTCATACTAATTCTGTACACAATAGCTCAACACTTCTGGTTGTGACACTGATGAGGAAACAATACGTATTTAAATGAGAGAGAAGAGGAGGTTGGATAACTGAGACACTGTTTAGGTACTTGATATTGAGGTGGTGAGACATACAGGTGTTAACAACAGGTGAATTGATACTCTATTGCATGACTGGAATATAAAAATTGGTTAGGTTAGATTAGGTTAGGTTTTGCTAAGTTAGGTTACCAGGTTAGGTTACTAGGTTAGGTTTCTAGGTTAGGTTACTAGGTGTGGTTAGGATAGGATAGGATAGGTTAGGCTAGGCTAGGCCAGGTGTCCGTATATTACTAAAAATACCTCTTTCATACCTTGACACAGTCGAATATTAGGTCCATTAGCGGCATAAGAGCGATGTCAGGTCACGGTAATACAGACGTTGTGTAGTGATGGTAAAAAGGTGTATTTAGCTTAACTTTATCCTTCTTAGAGCTCTATGTTATTGAGAGCGTTCAAGTCACTTTGTGGAACATAAAAAAAGGTGTTGGATGGAAGTGGGTGATTCTCTCTGTATAGGAGTAAAGTGTATTAAATATAAACCTTGTTTGTGAGCAGATGAAATTGCATTCCATTTCCTCCCTCCTTTAAAAAAAATGAATTCCTTATTTTTTTTTTAGATATTGGACACCGTGTTACTGCCTAGAAATTAATATGTTTGACGATAATGATTTAACCCTTTGATAATGATGATGATGACGACATTGATGATGATGATGATGATGACGATGTTACCCTTTGTTGACGATGATATAACCCTTTGATGATGATGATGCTGTTGATTTAACCCTTTAACGACTATAACTTAACCCTTTAACAACAATTAACTCACCCTCCAGGACTCAAAGGGGTCACTTAACTAAACTCTTCTCCTCTCACACCACGAATTAAACATTACAAAGTGCAATTCATTCAGTTACAGTTATTTCTGAAATTTCTGTAACTAGTAAGGATTCTCTTGATATTCATTACCTGTGAATAGTGTAAAAACTTGGACCTTTGACATATAGATCGATAGAGGGAAATCTGTCTATGTTTTGTGTAATTATGATGCTGGTATGTTGATTAAATCTGGGAAGTAATCTGAGAGGAACTTATTGAATGTATAATGGCTGTTTTATCATAAGTAGGGTTAGGTTATGAGAGACTGTGTGTGGGTGTGTGTGTGTGTGTATGTGTGTGTGTGTGGGAGGGATGTGTGTGTGTGGGGGGGGGGGGGGAGTTAATTCGTTGCTAGTTGATATATCATAAAAAGCAAGAACTGAGACAGGAGAATCATTACCTAGGAGAACCACCAGCTAGGAGAACTACCAGCTAGGAGAACCACCAGCTAGGAGAACTACCAGCTAGGAGAACCACCAGCTAGGAGAACCACCAGCTAGGAGAACTACCAGCTAGGAGAACCACCAGCTAGGAGAACTACCAGCTAGGAGAACCACCAGCTAGGAGAACCACCAGCTAGGAGAACCACCAGCTAGGAAATCCACCAGCAGAACCCATGAGTCAAGTCTTTTATAAGGAAAGGGAAAGTCATCTATTAGGGGAGAGTAATGGTGGAGCTGACTCACGGGGAGGGGAGGGGGGGGGGGGGGAGGGGAGGGGACGATAGTGCCGTGAGATGATGTTGGGGGTGTGTGTGTGTAGGGGGGGTGTACGTGTGGGTGTGTGTATGTTAATCATTTACCGTTTGACTAAATATTGAAAAGTCTACTGTCAATAACACACCCTCTCTCTCTCTCTCTCTCTCTCTCTCTCTCTCTCTCTCTCTCTCTCTCTCTCTCTCTCTCTCTCTCTCTCTCTCTCTCCTAACACGACCCACCGCCACTTTCTCAATGTCAGTAGATCCACATTTGAATATCAAACACAAACAGGTCTCGAAGCTCAGAAATTCTGCCTCACGGATGTGGTTGACAAACATCCAGAAGTGTGTCACCTTTCCACATAACCTTACCTGACCTGCACTATTTTGCTTGACCTCAGATGACCTTAATCACTTGCTTTGACCCCAGGTGACCTTAATCATTTCGCTTGACCTCAGATGACCTAGAATGTTTTGCATAAACACATCGTACCTTCATGATTCCTTTTGTGAGGTCATCAGATGGCCTCATGACTTCAGTTGATGTCAGACAAGACTTAATGACTTTAAATTATCTTATAGAAGTTAACTGTAGGCGGTTTGTCGTTAGTTGACGGTACAAGCCCCGCCCCCCTTGCAGGTCATTGGCTCATACAAAATGTTGAATTGTTATTAATATTTTGTAAATAAATTCATATAACTGTTAAGGATATCTAGTTCTGGCTCATTTTAATGCTGAATTTAATGTATGTAAAGATATAACTGCTTGAAAACATCAACTCTCTAGATATGAGTGAAAGAAGTATGAAATAAAAGAATATTTACCGTCGAAGTCACAAACAAATTCACACTTTCGGACAAGGGGAGGCGGAGGGGGGGGGGGGGGGGTCTTCTTAGCTTAGTACCGGCAGTAAGCTAAAACAACATTGCCGACACACTGGTAAAGTTAATGGATATACTCGATTTTTTTATTATAGAAAACTCTTAACATATTAATTTGCATATCACTACCATCACGATGCCTCAGAAATTCATAAGTTTGTTGAGTAGCGGTTCACCCTTAGCTGGGGGAGAGGGTGTGGTGAGGGTGATGAAGCTTCCCCCAAACTTTGAGGCTAAAATGGTGATGGTGTTGGTGGTGCTGATGGTGATGGTGTTGGTGGTGCTGATGGTGATGGTGTTGGTGGTGCTGATGGTGATGGTTGCGTGGAGGAGGTGAGGGAAGTGGGTGTGGGAGGTGGGTGGGGGAGGTAAGGGTGGCTAGGGAGGGAGGGGGTGTAGGGAATTAGGAATGATTGACGAGGAGAAGGATGGGGGGGGGGGGATGGGTGAGGGAGGAAGGGAGGGACGGAGGATGGAAGGGAATGGAAAAGATGGGTAAGAGGTAATGATGGATGAATGTGGAAGGAGAGGTAGAGAAGAAAGGTAATAGACGGGTGATGGATGATGGATGAAAGGAATAAATAAGAAGGATAAGAGATGGATGACGGATGATAGGTTTACAATAATCACCTCTCACACAAAAACCACCACGAGAATGATAACTGCCCGATACTGCCCGATACTGCCCGATACTACCCGATACTGCCTGATACTGCCCGATAACTTTCACACTATTATTCGGTACTGATCAATATTTTTTTGCTACATTCTGTCCAGTCAAGTCCAATAATCCGGAATAGTTGTATATGATCATCGATAACCAGCAGATAACTGTCCGATATTTTCCGAAAAGTGTCAATTATCGGTCGATGATATTGGATATATATCTCTTTAGCCGACCTATAATATGTTAACGCATACAATGGCCCCCCCAAGAAAACAAACAATAAAAACAATATATATTTTTTATTACATTTTCCTTAGAAACTCAAATATCCCGAAAAAAAACAGATCCGAAAAAATCTTAAGAAATCCGGAAAAAAACAAAAATCAGGCAATATAAATTTCTTCCTTTCATTAATATCGCCATTAGATTTATATATATATTCATACTGTCATCCAGGCTGTATAAGTATGTTGTGAGAGACGTGTATGAGCACCACAATCATCCGGGTCTAATGTGAGGGTTCTTAAGAGTCATTCAGTATTAACTAACATATCATAGCTTATTGAAGATCAGGGGGATATTAAATACTTACTGGTGTTAGGTGCTGGTGTGGCTGGCTCTCTCTCTCTCTCTCTCTCTCTCTCTCTCTCTCTCTCTCTCTCTCTCTCTCTCTCACCACAACTATTAATGACAGACTCTTGTAAACTTCTTCAACACTTTTGTTTTTTTATCCCACTCCTAATATTCTTGAAGCTGAGCCGTTTATATGCAAATGATCACAAACTTCTGGGGTGAGATGCGGATTCCTGCCATTTTCCTCACGAATCGAGTTTCTTTCTTCGGCTGAGAGTCGCCTAAGTAATTGCCTCACGCCTTTCTCGTAAGTTCAATCCTGTTTTGAATGGCTTAACGCGAGGAGCCTGGTAGGTTGATTAGCATATATTAAAACAGTCGTAATGTTTAGTAAATTCATTAATATACAGGAATGGTGAGTGAGGGAGGATTGTCTTATTGGTTTTAAAGGTATTCAAAGTGTCATTCGTTTTCCTGGCCAATAGTACGACAGAAGGTGATCTCTTAGCGTGTGTGTA
>CAUDMG010002649.1:7207500-7220000 GCA_958450375.1 Homarus gammarus | reverse complement strand
TATCTGAACCTTTGCTTAATAGTATCTGAACCTTTGCTTAATAGTATCTGAACTTTTGCTTAATAGTATCTGAACTTTTGCTTAATAGTATCTGAACCTTTGCTTAATAGTATCTGAACCTTTGCTTAATAGTATCTGAACCTTTGCTTAATAGTATCTGAACCTTTACTTCACGGGATCCGGATTGATAAGTTAATATAAGCCTGACAGGTGGGAAAGCTGTTGATGGTAATGAGAGGAAGCTTATCTTGAGAAGCTGGCCATAATGAGGGAATATAGATGAGGGGAGAGAAGTGAGAGTCTTGAGAGAGAAGTGAGAGTCTTGGGAGAGAAGTGAGAGTCTTGGAGAGAAGTGAGAGTCTTGGGAGAGAAGTGAGAGTCTTGAGAGAGAAGTGAGAGTCTTGGGAGAGAAGTGAGAGTCTTGAGAAAGAAGTTAGGAATGAGAATCTCTGGAGAAGAATAAAAATCCTAAGCAAGAAGTAGTGAAAGCCGTGAGAGGGAGGGAGGGAGAGCCGTGGGAGGGAGGGAGGGAGAGCCGTGGGAGGGAGGGAGGGAGAGCCGTGGGAGGGAGGGAGAGCCGTGGGAGGGAGGGAGGGAGAGCCGTGGGAGGGAGGGAGGGAGAGCCGTGGGAGGGAGGGAGAGCCGTGGGAGGGAGGGAGAGCCGTGGGTGTTAGAGAGGGAGAGGCGTGGGAGGGAGGGAGGGAGAGGCGTGGGTGTTAGAGAGGGAGAGGCGTGGGAGGGAGGGAGGGAGAGGCGTGGGAGGGAGGGAGGGAGAGGCGTGGGAGGAAAGGAGTGGGAGGTAGGGAGGGAAATGCGTGGGAGGGAGAGAGTAATGAATAGCCCTGGAGGGGAAGGAGGGAGAGAGAGAGAGAGAGGGAAAGAGAGGGAGGGAGAGTGCAGGAGGCCGGGCGAGTTAATGGGGAAAGTTAGGTTAGAGTCAGGTGTTGTGTAGAGAAACGAAACTAAATTCCTACCTCTCACACTCTCCTCCTTCTCTCCCTCCCTCTCTCTCCCTCACTCCCTCCCTCCCTCCCTCCCTCCCTCCCTCCCTCCCTCTCCACCCCCCGTTTATTGGTGTTTGTTTTCGTTTTTCATATATATATATTTAACTCTCCTTGGGACTTGGTTTGGTTAGGTTTGGTTTGGTTTGGTTAGGTTTGGTTAGGTTAGGTTTGGTTAGGTTAGGTTAGGTTTGGTTAGGTTTGGTTAGGTTTGGTTAGGTTTGGTTTGGTTTGGTTAGGTTAGGTTAGGTTAGGCTAGTTTAGGTTAGGTTAGGTTAGGTTAGGTTAGGTTTGGGTGTTTAATCATGAGGTAAAATAAGCTAGTGCCTAATGTATTAATATGATCAACAAGGTGACACGTATATATATTACTATCTATAAAATGATTACGGATCCGATATCATTACTCATCCATGCTTAAAATCCTCGTATATCATGTAACACAATATTCTGCTTCGTCGAGTAGCTGCTTCAAGTCAGAACAGGAACCCTGAACTGAGAAAAATAGCGTGAAAGAAGAAAATAGAAAAAAGAAGGAAAAAAAACTAGCCGTCACTGGAATAGCTAATCCACCAGGCCAAGAACAAAATTGATTGGATTCATCAACTATAAATAGAGAAATCCTCTTATAAGACTTTTGGTTGTAATATAGTAGAATTTTATAGCGTGGAAATCATTCTTCGTTAGACAGAAAAAGACGACCCCCTCAGCGGGCCCTTGAAGCTAAGCGGTCAGAAAACAATAGTACTTGTATGTGTATTTGCTGTAGGGAAACAAATTATTAAATCTATCTGAGAGCTACACCTGGAAGTTCTACCTTAGACACAAAACACACACCTTGGGCCTTGACAAGCACCTGTGACTAATTACCGTAACTCAGGTGTTGTCATAAATGCTAATGAGACTGCCAGCGGGGATTTACTTCCAGCATAATACACACACACACACACACACACTTGACTACCAAAGTCCGTTCACCTCTCCCTATGAACTACGAACCCATGAGAAATTCAGACTCATGAATCCGAACCATTTATGTATAGAATAATATATCAGTCTACTGCTTCTTAGGGTTCATGATTCTGAATCTCTTAGGGGTTCGTGGTTCAGGAGGACAGGAGACCAACAGGATTTTTGTAGCTGACTGTACTTATGTAAAATAATATCCTATCATATATAGTGCTCCAAATACCTTACGGTGCGTCAGGTGAATATTGAATAAACTTAATAAAACAAGACTGAAATTGTATCATATAACCTTAGAGAATTATATATCAATTACTTACTCAGATGATGTAGTAATTATATATTTGTTAATCATCAGCGGCAGAAGTTATTATACCCAAATTATTTTATAACTACTAAACAAAATTGATACTCTGATAATAGTTAAAAATGGTAACTAGATAAATGCTTTGGGTATATATTTGTACAAACAAGTTGACTTCATGAATCGCTAATAAAAAGCAAACTGAACTTTTTGTAACAGCAGCTTTTGTGTAAACAGGTCGATACAGTTACAAAATAGTAATTGAAATTGGTTAAAGGATTTTGTTGGTTTGTGCTAACTCATCACCCAGGAATAACACAGCACTGGAGAGACACAAACCCAACCCAACCCAACCCAACCCAACCCAACCCAACCCAACCCAACCAATCCCAACCCAACCCAACCCAACCAATCCCAACCCAACCCAACCCAACCAAGCGTGATCTGCCATTGTCAAGGTGAAACAGAACGACATATCTTAAGATTATACGTGCCAGGACTCGCAGGATTATTGGCTAATTAACTCATGTCGTAATTCTCTCTATGCTGACGTTAATTTCACCCTCTATCTTCTATCATAATTAATTAGCTACGATTACCTGGTACATTAATTAATTAGGATTACCTGGACCATTAATCACTGAAGTACCTTTTGTCTTCATTTGAGTAACAAGTGATCATTACCTGGATGAAAGAGGCGTAATTATAGTGGATGATAGAGAGGTAAATATAAAGTAATGTGTCTTGGGTATTTGTCTGTATAATTTGGATAATAATTAGAGAATTTATAGTTTTTTATTGGACAAATAATAAGTGAAATTACAGATCAATAATTATTTTCTATTTGTTGTTGTTGCTTTTGTATTTTGTTTTTATAATGTTTCTTGTCTGAGATCACTCCAGAATAGCTCTATTAAATCTTCCTTAATTAACATTTATCACTTCTTAACCTTTATTTACTGGTGTTTATCTCTCTCTCTCTCTCTCTCTCTCTCTCTCTCTCTCTCTCTCTCTGTGATACCCTAGTCATCCTCAATAAACTTCTAATATATTCAGATATTTTAATGCCGCAGTTTTTACAAAGTTTTTCCATCGACCTTAAGAGTTATAATAAGACTTTAAACGGGACTTTAATGAAAGAATTATATATCATTGTTGTTTTGAATCCGTGATATAGTGAGACCTTTATTTAACGGACTATATGGAAGAAGGTGTTAGTCCATTATATCGAGGTTTATTAGGTGTGAGACATCAATATAATAGCTTTATATGGGGAGCAAAGTCCGTTATATCGAGGTATATTATGTGTGAGACCTCCATATAGCGGAATTCACTCTCCTTTACCTTAATAATATCCCCTTGCCCTCTCCCTCTCTAGCCCCCCTCACCTCCCCTTGCCCCTCCCCTCCCCTCTCCCTCTCTAGCCCCCCACCTCCCCTTGCCCTCTCCCTCTCTAGCCCCCCACCTCCCCTTGCCCCTTCCCTCCCCTCTCCCTCTCTAGCCCCCCTCACCTCCCCTTGCCCCTCCCCTCTCCCTCTCTAGCCCCCCACCTCCCCTTCCCCTCTCCCTCTCTAGGCCCCCCACCTCCCCTCCCCTCCCCCTCCCTAGGACCACATTAACAACAGTCATTCACAACATCTAAGAACACAAGTATTGCTGAGACACTGAATTTTTTCTCGTCAACTGGTAATTTAAACACCTCACTTTATCAACACACCTTTCATCTGGAAAAGACATGGAAAGGGGGGAGTATTATCTTTCCCACACAAGAATAAACTAAGTGAATTCTTCCACCTCCTGGTCGTTGTGTTTCTCTGGAAAATTAAAGACTAGATTTATTTTTTTTTCCGGATCCAACTCACAACTGTATTTGAAATTCACTGTTGTTTTTGAAGCTGTTCTCGCTTGATAAATTCCCATAACTGTAAACTTTTCCCCGGCAGAGAGAGGATAAGTTAATTATACACATCTTACGTTATTATCGTTACACATTTTGCTGAGATAAGTTTCATGTTTACGTTCAACAGAGAGAGAGTGAGGCAGGGAGACGTGTCTGTAGAAACACGTCCAGGTGAGAAGAGGATTGTGTTTACAAGTGGAAAATTGTTTCTTGCTTCCCACACACAGGTTAGTGTCGGTGTGTGTGTGTGTGTGTGTGTGTGTGTGTGTATATGTAGTGTGTGTGTGTGTAGTGTGTGTGGTGTAAGGATCAGCATTAGATAAAGACAGACAGACAGAAAGACAGACAGACAGAAAAACAGACAGAGAATTGCAAGCACACACCGATGGAGCTGAAAAACTATATCTCATATTTATTTATTTATTCAGGCGGCGTATTAAAAAAATGTTGCCTCTCTTTGCTATAAGAACGAAAACAAACATGAATATAACATACACCCTGTGAGACTTTTGTTTTAGTTTCAGGTAAAAAAATAACAAAACCTTACCTCTGACTAGTTATTGTTATTGTTATTGTTTTTGTTATTGTTTTTGTTATTGTTTTTGTTTTTGTTATTGTTTTTGTTATTGTTTTTGTTATTGTTTTTGTTATTGTTATTGTTATTGTTTTTGTTATTGTTTTTGTCTATTTATTGACGCTTGATGTTTACCTGCCGTGCCTGCCTCACCCTCACCGACGATGAATATAACACAAATGATTCCTTAAATCTAATAAGTTTATCCTGTGAACACAACATAACCAAAGACCATTCCATACATTACTAAAAGGCCATTTGGTGCATTTTATACTCAAGAAAATTTGTGTAATAATAAAAAAAACCCAATCATTCGAGTTATATTTTTGTGGAGTCTCGCAGGTGTAGTGGAAGGATAACAGGTGTACAGAGGCTAGATGGAGAGGCAGGTGTGCGGGGAAACATTAAGGACATACACACGAACACAGATGTACTTGGCTGACCGTAGCTCTGTATTTGATTATGTCAGAGGTAGTGGACTTGGAGGAGGTGTGTTGACTCAGGGTAAAGTTTTTGTCCTCTCCCTTCCTTTCCCTTCCTTTCCCTTCCTTCCCCTTCCTTTTCCTAACCAGCTACTCTCCTTATTTATCCTTCTCTCTCTCTCACACACATATACTTTAACATTTCTGTCATTTCTTTCACCTCTTTCCCTCACCTCTACGTCTCTCTCACACCCACATTCTTCTTTCTCCCACTTCACTACTTTGCTCGTTTCATCACCACACAAGTTGTTATTCTCAAGTTTTACCACAACCAGCAGCTGTAGTGGCACTTTCCTCTCTTCTGTTCCATCTCTCCCTCCTTCCTTTCTCTTACTCTCTTGTCCTCTCCCTCTTCCCACTCCTCTATCCCCCTCTCCTCCTTTCCCTCCCCCTCTCTTCCACCCTCATCCTCTACCCCCCCACACACACACCTCCTCTACGGGACTGAACGCATCTTGATAGTAATTATGTAGTTATCTAATGAGTCTTAATATCTCAAGAGTAATTAATGAGTTATTATCTCGAGAGTAATTAATGAGGAATTTCGTAAGTGTCCTAATGCCGAGATTCAGTATAATTATTAGGGTTCCTGGTTATATTTCCGGACCAGTAATCAAGTCTGGAATGTATATAGCGATAATGACGCTGTGTTCAAGGGTAGTCCATGCTCAGGCTCGTGTGTGTGTGTGTCTGTCAGGTGTAATACTCAATCGTGTGTGTGTGTGTGTGTGTGTGTGTGTGTGTGTGTGTGTGTGTGTCGTTCCTTCCTGGCGTCTAGTAACAAGGCTTATCTTCATAGACTAAAGAGACATAATAGGAGTAACTATCATAATTTAAGACACATCACACACCTCGTTTTATCCTTCTAACAGTAAGTGCCTTGAATATCACCAATAACAACTACAGTATTGGCAAAAATTAACATACTAAATGACACTCTTAGTTTGGACTACTAAACGAGTGAGGTAATGTAGGTTAGTAGATGAAGAAAACGAAAAAAACAAATATATGAATAAACTAAATTGACGTAGTCGCTGGGTCAAAAACACGTATCATAGTGTTTTTAATATACTGATACTATATTTATAACTCATAAACGCTTGCAGTTATCTATACAAACACTAGATAAAAGTGAAGTATCAATTATCTGGACAAAATACAAAGTGAAGTATCAATTATCTAGTCTTAAAGGAATGTTGAGTTGTTGATATAGTGACTGTGGTAGTGATGTTATATTTATGTGGCCATCTCTTCTCCCCACAGGGCCTCACATCACCGCCTCTGTCTCCCTGGAAGTGGTGAGTCAACGTGTGTGTTTAAGAGAGAGATTACCGAGAGGATTTTCTTTTCTGGCCAAAGTTTAAAATGAGTTTTAGTAATAGGAAGAGTAACAAAGCTTAATCTAAACTAACCAAGCTTAACCTAATCTAAAGTTAACATGCGCTAATCTAACTGAACTAAACCAAATTTAGCCTATGAAATATAACCTAACCTACCCTAAATTAATCAATCTTAATTAAACTTAACCTAACCAAGCATATCTAAATTTAACCTAACCTAACCTAACCTAACCTAACCTAACCTAACCTAACCTAATCAAAACGTAAAATTGTATCAAATATTAAACTTGGAATAAAATTTTCTCCACGGTATAAAACATTTTTCACGTTCACAACAAACGAAGACTTGATGTGGAGGGACAAAGAAGTTCTGTCATTGGTCGCTTCCTTTGACCTTTTTATTGGGGAGAGTTCCAGCATTAATTTTATGATGTGTGCGTGTGTGGGAGAGGGCGGGGTCTGTCTGTCTGTCCAACGTAACACCTCCCTACACCTCCCTACACCTCCCACACACACTGGTATATGGTTTAAGGAACACCAAGTTTAATTTTACCATATTTCTCTCCTTCTATCCCTCTCTTTATTCATTAACTTTACCAACGTTACAGATGTGTTCACCAACGCCATCTTGAGACCATTTTACGTCGCCTTCTCTGAGTGACGTGTAGCGGCCGTCACAACCAATAGATTATTATATTAGTTACGTGATCAGTTGGTTGTGTGTGATGGTCGCTCAGAGTAGATGAGAGTCTGGTTCCGTTAACACTTAAATAAGAGTAATTTTGAGGTTTTTAAATAGTTTAATAAAGTGAAACCTCTCTTTAACGGATTAGGTGAGAGGATAGTCCGTTATATTGAAATCCGTTATATATGAAACCTCCTTCTAACGGACTATATGTAAGAGGTTATTCCGTTATATCAAAGTCCGTTATATGGGGTTTTCACTCTGTTTTGTTTTCCTTATCAAATTACCTCATGACGTATCACCTGTCGACCACCATGAGATAATTGTGTGTAGGCGGCAGGACACAATCAGTTACCTTTCCTCTATAGACTGTCAAGGGAGAGAGGTCTTGTGTAGCTTCTCCCTTACTAACACACAGGAGTCAGCTGCAGTGGTAATAAACGTGAGGGGAGAGTGGGGTGAAGGCCAGGGAGAGAGAGGGAAGAGTGGTCAGAGGGAAGGGGTGACACACAGAGAGAGAGAGAGAGAGAGAGAGAGAGAGAGAGAGAGGGAGTAGAAAGAAAGAAGAGTGATTGAGTATAATTGGAAAAGTGAATGGTGAGAGGGAATGAGAAGGGTGAGGATAAGTGAGGTTAGAGGAGAGAGAAGTATGGAAGGAGAGAAGTAGTAGACTATATACACGTGGAAAGAGAGAAAGTAGGAATGACAAGGAGAGGTCATTTTTCCTCCTGTGAACGTAATTAATTTTAACATAATCGTGTCAAAGAAAAAAACAAACACAGCTATGATTCATTACTCAGACGTAAACATTCATTAATCAGAAAATATGCCTCGAAACCCGGAATTAATCTTTCATCTGCTATATCAGTGTTACACATCTGTCATCATCACAGTAATTTAGGACTTCAGGGAGACCACTTCAGGCAGGTGTAGCTTTCTGAAGTCCTGGTCTGAAGGTGAAGAGACCTTTATGTAGAATTACTTCAAAGAAATTTCCAGGAGGTGTTCAAGAATATCCCTCGAATGCATTTCAAACAGCGGCTCTTCCCCCCTCCCCCCTGCCCTCTCTCTCCCCTCCCTCTTTCCCCTCACCCCTCACCCCTCACCCCTTCTTACCCCCCCCCCTCCCCCCTCCGTGGTTGAAGGGTCGTTCCTGGAATTATCGGAAAACTTTCTGGGAAAAAGTTTTCAGGTCGTCTTAGACTTTATTCCAGGTGGACCTTTGGGGGAAACAATCAGGAAACATTTAGGGAAATTTGGTGCCCATAACCGTGTGCCAATTTCTGGAAACCTGTGGGCGGTAGTGACCTCTTGAGGGGATGGGAGGGGGGTAGTGAGGTATCAACACGTAGAATATATAAATTAACTATACGGTGTAGAGGATACTAAGGTGGGTTACTGACGATGCAGAATACCAACAGTAGTAGTAGTAGTAGTAGTCGTATTTGTAGTAGTATTAGTAGTAGTAGTCCTGGACATAAACTGTAGTACCTCAGCTTCTTACCACCACTTGTTGCAAATGTTGACACGACTAACACCTCCTTACTGTCACCATTGTTTATATACATTTTATACATATTGTCATTAAATATGTATCACTATTCATTTTTCTCTCAATTATTTTTATTTTTATTTTTTTTTATTTTCTCGGTATGTTAGATGTATATACTTAATTTTATTCTTTCGTTTCTCTTTCTATTCGTTTTAATTCGTCTGGTTATTCTTCTAAGGTTTATAATCATCATCATCATCATCATCATCATCATCATTATCATCTCTGCCTCTCCTCTTTTCTCTACCTTTATCACCTTTGTTACTCCCTCTTTCAATCTCTTGTTATCTTATTTTTGTTTAATCTTTATTTGGTCTTTTCTTTTTTCTATCCATTTGTCGGTTTTTTCTGTAATTCTTTCACTATTTTTCCAACTCAAATTATTTAACTTTCTCTCCCTTTCTCTTACCCTGCTTTCATTCTCCTGTCTGTCTGTCTGTCTGTCTGTCTGTCTGTCTGTCTGTCTGTCTCTCTCTCTCTCTCTCTCTCTCCTTCAACCAAATATACAATAACATACCTTCCCCCTAGAGTCTACCTGTCCAAAAGATAACCTCGTTAATAGATCACCAGTCGTCTCTATCATTGAGGGAGAGTAGTCACCTGGGCGTACTAACGGGGTCTATACCTTACCTGTGAGAGGATGTCTGCAGTGACGTGAATAATTAAGTTATATAGTAGCCTGTGTGTGTGTTTGTGTGTGTGTGTGTGTGGTGAATTGAATTAGAGAGAGAGAGAGAAAGTGAGATTGAGCAAGAGTGAGAGAGTAAACAAGAGAGAGAGAGAGAGAGAGAGAGAGAGAGAGAGCAAGAGAGAAAGAGAGAGAGAGAGAGAGAGAGAGAGACCAAGTGAGCAAGAGAGAGAGAGAGAGAGAGAGAGAGAGAGAGAGAGAGAGAGAGAATCAAAGCCTCCTGGAATAGCCGCTGGAAACCCATTGAAGTGTTCTTGTTGAGTAGATTCCAGGCTATAAGGGCTGCTGGAATGGCCCTGGAGCGATATTGGACACGTTTTCGGAAACTGAAACGGTATTTTTTTTCCCTCGAGATATTGTCCTAACATCTAAACTTACAGCCGTTTTTTGTAAGTAAGTTGAGGCAATCTCTCCTCAAGTAGCTGCTGGCAAGACTTTTATTTACATTTTCAGTCTTAAAATAGAAAGTAAGAGGAACCTAACCTAACCTCACCTCACCTAACCTAACCTAACCTAACCTAACCTAACCTAATCTAACATAAGCTAACCTAACCTAACCCAATTCCAATTTATTCCTTTGGATAAGGGATGGAGAATGAAATATGAACTGTCTCCCTATATTGAACGGCTAAACTACTCCTAAGATCTATACCTGGATTGACCTTTGGCTGAATGTCTGAGCTATGTCTCGGCATCAGGCTCCAGGAACTTGAAAACTCGTTGTGTTGTGTCTTTAACCAGGGCATCTCCTTAGGTAATCTGTCTCGGGTATTAATTAAACTTAAGTCATTATTCTGAGAGTCGTAAAGTAATCTATGAGAATTACGACAGATTTCATTCAATGGAGAACCCACCAATACAACACAGCACAGCGCAACACAAACACACACCAACACACCCCTACACAACACACAAACACACCCACCTCCTTACACATAACACACAAACACACCCCTATACACCAACACAAACACAACACACAAGACAAACACACCACAACACACCAACACAAGCACACCACAAACACAACACACCAACACACCGTAACTATTTAGTGTCATAAAAACTGTCAAAACAGCAAAAGACTCAAGAGGTTATTATGCCAGTGATAAAAGAAATACAATATTTACGCCTTAACACAGACCGTCACGAACACCACTAGGGCGTAAGTGTCTTTGAGTGTAAGTACGCATTATCAGTTCCAATAATTATATGGTATCCTTTACGGCCGGAGGAGAGTTACATGAACGTGAAATTTGTCGTTGTTAATATTCAAATAGATTGATATCGCCAGGAATAAAGTGTGATTTTATTGTGGAAAAGGGAGATTTATTTTCTTTTATTTAATCTAAACAGCTGGTATGATGGCTAGCATTATCTTGACCCAGAAATAGAATTATTATTTTACAAAGTTGATTTTTTAGTATGTGATCCATTATTCAGAACTTTCATTTGTGGCTATGGGATTATACAACAGCCAGGGAATACTCAGTTACAAAGTGTATATACCTGGTCACTAAACACGTAATTGTAATCATGCAAAGACACCTGTTATACCTTTAGGGGATCACTCAGGTCTTTATTTAATACCAAGACAAATGTTCTGTTTTCACCTTAATCGAGTACAAGTAATGACATCGTTACGGTAAAAGATAAGACCAGTGAATCAATGTATACCTGTACCAGTAACTACACGAGGTCCATTTAGCCCTTTACCTCCAGATTAATTATTGTACATTAGGCCTTACTGATGGTGCATGTAACTTAGGCTGAGAGTTATGGGTAAAAGAGAGAGAGAGAGAGAGAGAGAGAGAGAGAGAGAGAGAGAGAGAGAGAGAGAAACTGCTATTTTGTCATATATCTCCCTTAAACCCCCCAAATAGCAAAGTCTCTCAGTGTGTTGGAATGACTGACTTAACTCTGAGGTATTTGTGTCACGTAAAACATTATATTATATCGTTATGGCGCTCAAGGCCGTGTGGTGGTAGATGTCTTGGTTGTGGCTCTCTAAGGGTACTCGAATCTGATTGGTTTTTCAAGGTAGGACTGATTCCAATCTTCTCAAAATGCTTAACCAAAGAGGATTGATACTTCTTGTGGATTATCAGTCAATCAAATGTTGACTTTAGAGATCAAATTCATTTTAAAGTTTTACCAATGATGTCCAGGTGTAGGTGGACAAGGCTGCCAACGTTTACGTAACTAGGGGGACAAGGCTGCCAACATTTACGTAACTAGGGGGACAAGGCTGCCAACATTTACGTAACTAGAGGGACAAAGCTGCCAACATTTACATTACTGATGGAAGGGGGAAGGAGACACAAGGTTACAAACACGACAAAAGATTAGAGACTTAATCAAATAATTAATAAGAATATAATTAATTTCTAATAATCCCCTGTATTATGTAGCTATTGTAATTACAGGAGATTATTAGTTTATCTTATAGAGGATTACAAGAAGAGTCTAATTACCTGTGGGGTAAATTTAGCAGCCATGAACAACAGACATCAAAGAGGACAGAGTTATATAGGATCTGATGCTCTATGCTGAGGTCTCTGATCCGACATAATGATTTCCCATAAGATCCAATCCATTTTATGATCAATGTGAAAGGATTTTACAACACCCTCTTCGATTTTAGTCTTTGGTAGCTTATAGAATCGAGTAGTGTTGTCAGTTTGTTATATAATATTGACTGAATTGACCTGACGATATGAAAGGTCAACCCAAAAAGGACCTAACTTAACCAGATTATGGGAAGATAACACAGTGTGATGTATTTGTTCACTCAAACTAAGAACAATATTGGTTAGGTTAGGTGAGGTTAAGGTCGTGTGCTTCCTCAGAGAATAGCAAGGAGGGATTTGGGATCTGAAGGACTGTGTTTATTTTTAGTGTAAGAGGAATTACAGTGAGTGTGTGAGAGACTGTATTGAGTTAGTATGTGTGGGCGGGTGTGAAGAAATGGTTTTGTCTGTCTGTCTGTCTGTCTGTCTCATTCTCTT
>CAUDMG010002649.1:7195000-7202500 GCA_958450375.1 Homarus gammarus | reverse complement strand
TTTCTTCTCTCCACGTTTATATTCTTTTATTTCTTTCACTGACTTTTCATATATCTGTTCTTTGTTATTTTCCTGTTTTTTTATGTTTTATTATTTTGTTTTTTGTTTTTTCTTTAGTTTAGGAGAATTTTTTATTTGTCTCTCGTTTAGATTTTTCGTTTTTTTTTTTTATCTTTGAGGGAAAATTTGTGTATAAATAATATAATAATGAAATATAAACGACACGAACAATTTATAGATGACATAAACTTTTACACACGACATAAAAAAGAAGATTACTGAGTATAGATGACATAACTAGTGAATATAGACGATTAGATTCAGCGGCGTGATTGTAAATTTTTTTTATATTATGACATACGATTAATATGCTATAAATCACAGGGCTGCTAAGTATGGATGACAAAACCATAACAGACAATAAGACTTGGGAGTATAGATGACATAAAGAAACATAATGCGGCACATCCGAAATATGTACTATACCACACTAAGACTTCAAAATATAGACGACAGAACCCTGGGAATACATCCAACTGGAGCTTGAATGTATAAACGATAGAACCCACTGTTACTCGCCGTGAACAAATGCTGAAAAAAGAATTCAGGTATTATATTGCTATATATTTTGGCATCGAGATTAATATTTCGTTTTGCATATATTCAACAAGAAGTATAACACACACACACATAGTAAAATAATTTGTCACTTCTCCGTCATTATCAGATCAGTTTTGCCTCGTTTCTCCCTTTCATGTCGAACGCTGTGCCAAATTAATTTATCCTAATTTTCATAATTCATTAATTTAATTTCTGTAAACAGCAAAGTTACCAAGTTAATTCATCCTAATTAATGGATATGCCATTTATAAGTTTTTGTTTATGTGAGTAATGTCAATTTATATAAGGGAATATGTTGAAATAATGAAGACAGGTCAGGGTATTTCATGGTGACCGGACTGTGCATTAGGGAACCAGATACAACTTGAGGGTGATTTTCTTGATGATGTTAGTCTTAGTGTTATTAATAGTATCAATGTAATATAACCTAAAATTATTACTACCACAACCACAATCAATCACAATCAACCACACACACACTACCATACTCCATCACACACTCCACCACATACTACCACACATCACATGCCACCACACACAACCACACAATAAGTCACAATAAAATAACCACAACATAAACACACACTCAGACATATTTAAAACACAACTTGAGGACAGACATAAGTGGAAAATACAAACAATTTAAACACAAAGTTATATATAATTATTATCCTTGACAATTATATAAGCAAGATACATTAAAAATACAGATTTATACACAAAAACATACAATATAAACACAAACTTTACACACACACACACACACACACACCAACTTCGAGGGACAGTCTCAGCCACTTTCTGAATACGTAAACACACTAACTTAACACACAGTAGATATAGCAGTTCACGCCGCTAACCATAAACTGACCATTAATGATGTCTTAAGATTAGGTCAGGTCAGGTCAGGTCAGGTCAGGTTATGAGACAAATTTAAGATGTAATAACCAGAGGTGTTTATGCTGAGGTGGCCAAAGATGGCGCTTTGAGAGAGAGAGAGAGAGAGAGAGAGAGAGAGAGAGAGAGAGAGAGAGAGAGAGAGAGAGTTAAGAGGAGAAAGTCTGTTGAGAGAAAAGAGAGAAGATAGATAAAAAGAGAGAGAGAGAGAGAGAGACCACATAACTGCCCTGCTCCTCCTCACACTCCCTCAGGCAGTAAACATCCTGAGCATCTCACTGATCCCGGGTATCAACATTCCAACACTCCTCTGTGGCTCCACACCATGTAGACCACACCGTGTAGCGTCACACAGTATATCTCCACACCATGTAACCCCCACGATATGGAGTGCCACACTATGTAGTCCCACAGTGTATTTTGTCACACTGTGTAGCCCCACAATATGTAGCCACACACTATGTAGCTCCACACTAGGTAGGTCCATACTATGTAGTCCCACACTATGTAGCCCCACACACTGTAGCACCACACTATGTAGGCCCCACAGTGTATAGCGTTACACTGTGTAGTCCCCATACTATGTAGCGTCACACCACACTGTAGACCACACTGTATAACTCCACACCATTACTCACCTGTTGTGTTGTGTCAGACAGGTATTTAAGTGATATAAATGACTTAAGGAAATTGTATATTTATCACAATTTAAAAGTCGTTTGTTTACACACATAGGAACTGAACCTTGGTGAGTCTTCCCTCTGTCTGTCTGTCTCTCTGTCTGTCTGTCTTTCTGTCTGTCTGGTCATCATGCTCAGGTCAATAGGCCATCGTATTTAATGAGTGGAACAATGTCAATTAAGGTCATTATACAGCACTAAAAGGTTGAATCATTGTACTAAAGGGATTAAGAACAGCAGGTTAGGTTAGGTTAGTTAAGGTTAGGCTAAGTCATTATATTCGAGGTGTTAAAATACATTACTTATCTTAATTGATTTTAGACGGGCACAGTTTAACAGACAGACAAACAGACAGACAGACAGACAGACAGGACTAACTCTACATACAACATTCAGTGGAATTATCGTAGGAATAATAAACAAATGGACTCCCTTTAATTAGGCCAGCATGACATTTCCATTGTAATTCAATATTTTTTAATCCAATTTATGGTAATTCCAGAACAGAAAACAACATTGCTATTATTTTGTCGTAGTTAATTAAATAAAAGACAAAAATATTCAACATATTCATGAAAACTTGTAATTTTATCAGTCATTCCGGCTCACGTGAAGATTAGGCACCCTAGTTAATTTTACCTGATGATTAAAACGCTCTAACGCTAACCTAACCTAACCTAACTTCACATCCAGGACGTCGGAGCAAGACAGTGATACTCCAAGTCTAAGATGGGGGGGGGGGGGGGCGCAGGATGATATTGGTAGCGGATATAATTTATGGCGAATTATTTCAATATCAATGAAGAAATAGTAAGTTATTTTATATGTAATTTTGATTGTGTTTTACTTTTGGTGTGTGTGTGTGTGTGTGTGTGTGTGTAAGTAAGTAAGTAGGCGTGTACGTGTGTGTGCGTATTCGTGTGTCTGTGTGTGAAAAATGTTCACTCGGGGAAGATATTTGCTGGCCATTTACATAAACAGTATATAAGCGGCGGGTAACTACAGTGCCAGCTGTGAAGAAGCAGAACGCCAGCCTTGGAGAAGTAGAACGCCAGCCTTGGAGAAGTAGAACGCCAGCCTTGGAGAAGCAGAACACCACAAGAACCAATACCCAGGAACTGCTAGGGAAAAAGTGTGGAAATGTGAGGAAAAAATTGTGGGGATATTATGGCGTAATGACAACCGTCCGGGAGAGGTGTAATGGTGCGGTGTGGTGGTGTATATATAGTGTGTGTGTGTGTGTGGTGTACGTGTACGTGTGTGTGTGTGTGTGTGTGTGTGTGTGTGTGTGTGTGTGTGTGTGTGTGTGTGTAAAATCTCCTCTCTCTCTCTCTCACCCTGTTTTCCAATTCTCGTTGTGGGAGGAAAATATATAGTCACAGGAAAATTTGTGTCAGGAGTAATGGCAACATTTCTCACCAGTCCTGTGGTCCATAGTGCCGGTCCGTCACAGTACCAGTTATAGTCACCTGACACTCGAGTTGACACCAGAGTGGATATGACACTATGACTCTAGGGTGTGTGTGTGTGTGTGTGTGTGTGTGTGTGTGTGTGTGTACAAAATTTCAGAGAGGGATATACTGTACACACACATTATCACTTGAACTCACCTGAATTTTTCACACATATTCAAAGTTGTCATAACACTGAACATATATAAATCGGTAAACACAGGTAAATCAGCGTCTCAGGTGTTTATTTAATGATCCAGTGACAATATTAACTTCCAAAGATCATAAAATCCAAGAATTATTATTATAACGTTACATTTTATAATACTACTTAGAAGAAAAAAAAATACAATGTTTTCAATTTTCGTATTCAAAGTGGCGAGGAACAGGCGGACACATTATGCCTCACACAACACACAATATACCAGGTTAATAAAGACATAGTGTGTTGTTGTCACCTCTGGGGGACTTAGCCGTTTTGTCGTCTCGTCACGTATAGCCTCGAGGCGCTGACGTGAGAGAGTCCCCTTACCAACTGGATGAAGGACACAGCTTAAGGCCAAGAAAGCTCGAGTGATGCAGCAGCCAGTACAAACCTTTTACTCAGTGGCTTTGGTAAACATCCTCAAGTGTATGATAACAGTTCTGGTGTTGGGAGGATTGCAACGCGTGGTGAGGTGGTGAAGATGGAGGAGGAGGAGCAGAAACAAGAAGAGGAGGAGAGAGGGGGAGAAGAGGAGGAGAAAGAGAGGGAGAAGATTCCACGCTTGATGAGAAAGACGTCAAAAAGGAATAACAACAAAGACAGGAAAATCACAAGGAAAATAAAGAAAAAAAACAGCTAAAATAATCAGTCGGAAGAAGCTGAGTACAATAAAAGGAAGGTCAAAGAAGTTCAACGAGTCTTAAGAAGGTCAAGACGTGCTATAGACTCATTAACGACCTGTACTGTGGTTGGGAAGCAGGTGTCCTCTTCGCCGATGACCACAGGTAACCCGACCCTCTGCTCACTCCTCCAGCACACCTTTACCGTCAGTGACAATATCGAACGAAACGCCATCCACTACTCTTACTGTTATTACTCACGTTCCTTACAGCAATGTCTCTCGCCATCCGTCACTCCTCATCTGCCTCCCCCTTCTGTCACTCGCTATGTATTCTCACCTACATATCATCTACATATCCTTATTGATTATTGCTGAAGACAGGATACAATATTAACTAAATACTGTTATTGTTTCGTGTCAGGATATATAGACGGGATAGAAGGCTTATCTTGGTCAGGGTAAGGCTGGTTAGGTTAGGTTAGGTTAGGTTAGGTTAGGTTAGGTTAGGTTAGGTTAGGTTAGGGTAAGGTAAGGCTGGTGGGTGACTGGAGACTCGCTGTAACATTGTCAAGGCAAGTTAGGTGACTGATAATTTGATAATAGGTTACCACAGCTCTAGGTACACACACACACATACACACACACGCACACACGCACACACACACACACACACACACACACACACACATACACATCCACATCCACGTACACATAAACACTTACATGGCACATACATACACACACACACATACAGAGCCATAATGTAGTTGTGACCTGGTTCGTGTGAATTGCATTGTGTTATTGTTAACTAGTTTAGGGGAGGTCAGCCTAACCCCACAGGAGCCAACACGTGTAATTATGATCCACTGTTACCAGTTAATGTTGTGTAACTCGTGGAGAGAGAGAGAGAGAGAGAGAGAGAGAGAGAGAGAGAGAGAGAGAGAGAGAGAGGAAAAATGACAGAAAAAGAGAGAAAAAGGCAGTAAAAGAGAGAACGTGAGACAGAGAGAGAGCAATAAAGAGACATAAACCGAAAACATAATTGCAGACTAAAAATTGTCCGTAGGAAAAGTGAAAACTCAGAAGACAGTTAGGTTAATGTTTTATATCCCGGAATATAATGTTCTCTACTAGTGAGGGAGATGGAGAGAGAGACGGGCATTAATACTGACACTTATGATAACATGTGGGGAGGGGAGGGGAGGGGAGGGGAGAGGGAGAGGGAGAGATCGCGAGACAGTATTACAGCAGATGAGATAATGGTAGATCGGGTGTTGATGGGAGGGAGGGAGAGAGGGAGGGAGTGGGATGGGAGGGGGGAGGGGATGGGAGGGAGGTAGGGAGGGAGTGGGATGGGAGAATGGGAGGGAGGGAGGGAGGGAGGGAGGGAGGGGGATGGGAGGGGGAGGGAGGGAGGGAGGGAGTGGGATGGGAGGATGGGAGGGGGAGGGAGGGAGGGAGGGAGGGAGTGGGATGGGAGGGGGGAGGGAGGGAGGGAGGGAGTGGGATGGGAGGGGAGGGGGAGGGAGAGAAGGAGGGAGGGAGGGAGGAAGGGATGGGAGGGCGGGAACAAATAGGATTTATTATCTCTGGCTATGTTATCACTTTAGTGTGAACGAGACAGACAGACAGGCACACAGAACGACAGATTGAAAAACGAATAGACAGGGAGAGAGAGAGAGAGAGAGAGAGAGAGAGAGAGAGAGAGAGAGAGAGAGAGAGAGAGACCAAAAAATTCCCCACCACCTTTAAGCGTCAAACAGATAAGTCGAACCAAAAGCCCAAAAATTCCCCCAGACTTTCCCAGAGGATGCATGTGGCAGCTGACGGCTCTGAACTAACACTATATGGTTCGTATACAAGTACCGCGATGTTGTTTATTTATGGAAAAGTTTCAAAGTTCGACGTGATATAGTGAAGAGGAAGAACCTGTGTTTAAAATATCCTTAGAGTAATGATATGTGGCCTTAACCTCATTATATTATGGATACGAGGCATGAACGTAATGCTGTTTTCATATAGAGAAACTTGATTACTGTCACTAATCATATGTTCCCACCAAGAGATACAGTATATCCCCAGCCTCCTGAAAGACGTTTTGAAGTATAAGGAAAGAAAATCCAATTAAGTTTTAGTTGCTCTGAGACACTCAACTTGTTCATGTATGTAGTAACAGGAAACTTGGGTAAGTTTTTGACGAGTAATTGACATCAGGAAGAGTTGAAGAGAGACAAAAATCTGTGGAGACGAGGTGAAGGTGCGTCTGAAGGTGCGTCTGAAGGTGCGTCTGTGGAAAAAAAAATATAAAAGAATTCGTGTCCCAGAAATAACAGCACTCGGTGAAAATAAGATTGTGTAGAGAAACCCCAGGCAGAATAGTTTGACCTCCACCGACCCAGAATTGAACTTTACACCTTCTCCAGAATCCTGAGAAAATGAGACTCACCACGGTGGCATCTCCTGACAACCAACACAATCGTGACTAAGCTGTGCTCGCTGGAGGATGTTCGATCTGACATTCAAGTGATCCGAGTTCCTGGTAAAATTAAGAAAGAAAGAAGAAAAAACAAGATTGAGATGTCGTTTGTCGTCTCATTCTCCTGGATGTCTGTAAGGATTTTGTGAGATGATCCCGAGAAGTGTGTTGTAGAAGTCAACATGTGTCTCCCCAAGGCCCTTAAGCTCAGGTAAGGCGAGTGATGGAGACGGGATGAGGTTTTATATATATACACTCCGCCTGCTGTTTTTCTTCTTCAAGTGATGACTAACACGGTATTGTACTCAACGTCAGCGATCAAACACAACATGTCCCTATTGTTGTTATTATTATTATTATTATTATTATTATTATTATTATTATTATTATTATTATTATTATTATTATTATTTCGAAATTCTTTAGAAATTTTGGAGTCTGACCTTTTTATCTAAGTACCACAACTACTATTATCCTTTCCCTCATTACCACCACCACCACCACCACCACCACCACCACCATTACCACCATTACCACCACCACCACCA
>CAUDMG010002649.1:7190000-7192500 GCA_958450375.1 Homarus gammarus | reverse complement strand
TTATGAGTTTAGTGACGAAGAATATGCGAAGCTGTACACCATTGTCTATAACTCTGTAACTCACACTAACTTGTAATGACTGAGTAAGGTTGGCTAAGGTGGGTCTGTCCGTGTTTCAACCAGTGGAAAACATATTCAACTGGTCAGTAAATGTTATAGTGTAGTTATTGATTTTATAAATACACAAATAGAACTTAGTTATAGTGTTATAATTATCGTTAAATATATTGATGGGTTAAATTTGCCGCCAAACATTTTAGATGATAATATTGTTGCCAGAATCATACGTCAGGCAGCGCTGCACTACTGGGTGTATCAAAGACGACGAAGAAAAGTTCTCTCAGTTGAACAGTCAGTAACTAGATGAAGAACAGACAATCATATAATAACAAACTACTATTAAGGATATACAAGTATTCTTAAGGTTGACATAGACTCTTCTCATGGAATATTCTTACTAAAATAACACCACAGTAACATATATTAATAAACACAGGTTAATAAACAGTAATGGAATGTTTAAAAATGACCGCTGGCATAATATATTCAGCCCACGTTCCTCTCATCCATGAAACAATTTTCTGGACTTTTGGCGAAACAACGAAACTTTCCTAAAAATACTCCACTAAGTTCATTATATATATATACTTTTTGTTCTCAAATCAGATATAATATTATTACCTGAGGCTTTGTAGAGTGTGTGTGTGTGTGCGTTAGTGAAGTGCGTTAAAGGTATGGGTCAGTCAAGTGTGTTAAAGGCATCAGTCACTTGGGTTAGTCAAGTGCGTTAATGACTTGGGTCAGACAAGTGTGTTAAAGGCGTGGGTCAGTTGAGTGCGTTAATGGCATGGGTCAGTCAGCTGTTCTCTGATGCACGCCCTGCTGAAGACCGCACAAATAGTTCCAATTATCTCCGCTAATTGGTAGAGTTGGCGAGGACTTTTCAGCTCAGCCATTGCACTGAGTTATTTTTTCCTGACGAATTACAATAGGATGTTTCCGTAGTGCTGTGTTCAGTTGTGTGTGTGTTGGTGTGTTTATCCTGACGAAGGTATACTTAACTGTGTTACTCTGTGTTACTTGTAAGTGTAAAGCTGTGTTGTATTGTGTTGTGTTGCATTGTGTTGCGTTGTATTGTGCTGTGTTGTATTGTGCTGTATTGTGCTGTGTTATATTGTGCTGTGTTGCATTGTGTTGTGCTGTGTTGTATTGTGTTGTATTGTGCTGTGTTGTGATACTGTCGCTGCTGTTCGACCTTCGACTGTCACGTTATACTCTGGGGAGTCTTATAGTTCCTGAACAAACATTGAAATAAATTTTTACCTGGGAGAATGTTTACAGGATTCAGGGACCAGGGAATTCTAGAAACGATGTAAGGTTCAGTGGGCTCCAATCCTAACCTAACTCACCCAAGGGGATTAGAGTCTATTAAAATCGGGATCCATTAGCATAAAGACCCAATTAGGACAGAGGGAAGTCCACGTGTATTAGGCTATGTCTTTCCATATCATAGCACAATATCATAAAGGGATACTATCTATGCTTTTAAACATAGTTATCTTAATTAACAATCCCAAAAGCTCTTGTCAGGATATGTGATATTTTTTGAGTGAATTCTTTTTTCATCGTCCAAGGCCAACCTACAGTATATGACATATGCACAGGTACAGGTTGAAGCTTTTGTTAGACTATTAAATTATGAATGGTACACAGAAGTAAATATATATTACCTTCTCAAAATACCTGACAAAATATAAACGTTTCGGGAATATGTTTCATAGGACTGGGAAAGGAAAATATTGTGAGAATTGGAATATTTTATCAGGCTTTAACACATCGAAATCTCATGGGCATATGGTGATGGATAAAAAGAGTAGGCCTACTTATATAGCTTGTTTATTTTTATAATCAAGAGAGCCAAACAAAGATCATATAACCCCGGAGTTGTTTACAAGCAAATTAAACAATGACCTGACACATTAATCTTGATTCTTAAATAAATGTTGCAAATAAACTCTTGGAAATATCTTAGCATCTGGAGGCTGTTGTAGTGTCAGAAGAGAACAGGCTGCCGGTATCATGAATGCCTCTGCTGTTCCCACTCGCCACAGCCCATGGGAAGCCGGTGTAAAGGGATGGGGGAACGGCTGACATCAAGGCAGGAAAGGGCCAATTAGCGCGCGTTATTTCAATTACGCCCGCATACGAGTGGACTTTGTACACAACGGCACCGGACACTGGAGGAGAGGAGAGAGAGGAACATTTCTCTTTGAGGGAAGGATGTGTGATGCATTCTGGGAGGTGTTGACAAGTTCTCTACGGTATAGCTGATGATGAGAGTCCTGCGTTGGATGTTTGTGATGTAATTGGAAGCAGAATTAGGTGAAGTATAGCTTGGCATGGTGATGTTTTGTAGGTGTGTGCGTGCTTGCGTGCGTGCGTGCGTGCGTGCGTGTGTACCTTTGAGAGATCTTTTATAAACTAATACCTTATTGTTTTT
>CAUDMG010002649.1:7020000-7185000 GCA_958450375.1 Homarus gammarus | reverse complement strand
GCGGAGGTTTACACATAACTGACGGTAATGTAGTGTTTCTTCCCCTAGTCAATATAAAGGGAAACCATTTAAATAATACCTCCAAGTGAATAATTCCCAACCCTTAGTGAATGAGTCTATAAAGTAACGTCTTTATTCATACGCTGTTGGCTGTATAATCATCAAAACTCACACACATTGAATAATTACCTCGACATGTTAATCCACTATTTTGTTTTTTTGGGGGGGAAAGATTTAGAGATTAATTATGTTTATGACACTGAAGGACAATATGGTAATAAGGACGGACACGCTGACAAGAGGATCAGGTGGATTATCCCAGTCGACAAAAGCTGCTCCACACTCGTCTGTGCTAAAGCTATTCCACACTCGTCTCTGCTAAAACTGCTCCACACTCGTCTCTGCTAAAACTGCTCCACACTCTCTGCTAAACCTGCTCCACACTCGTCTCTGCTAAACCTGCTCCACACTTGTCTCTGCTTACTGTGTGCTGGCTGACTAAACATTAATTAAACAAACACAGGGATGATCCAGACCGTCTCGGAAATCAATATGGAGTCCCCTCTCACGCCTCGCTTGTTGGCTTAATTCTCACAGGAAAAGTTTGTTGTGTATACGAGTAATATTTGGTCGACCTTTTCCCGAGTCCAGTCATATCCACCATCACCTCAGGTTCACCCTCATCATATTACGCTATCTTATTTCTTTATTTATATTTGTATCAATTTTATTAGCGAGAAAAACACAAACGAGTAACGCCATCTGTAACTCACCTGTCACTCACCTGTCACACACCTGTCACGCACCTGTCACACACCTGTCACGCACTTGTCACCCATACACAGTAACGTCAATGATATTCAAAAAATAAAAATCCTATAATGACAGTTTGCACCAACGAGAGGGTCATGTTTCACTGTTTACAAATATACTCCAGTAATTCAGTGAGTATGAAAGTTCTTTACAATTATCAAAACATTTTTCTCGTGATAGCAAAGGTAACGTAAAGACCTTTGTTGACTCAGACTGTTTATTTGACGAAAAAAAATAATATATAATTGTTTACGCTGGAAGTATTGTCGTATTTCTGTAAAAAAAAAACGAAAAATAAAAGGGGGGGGGGGGAAATAAACAGTATATATAAACAGAATCATTTGTATGTGAAGAACGTCTCTCATTTTACTAGTTCCGGGGAGGACGGTTGGCGGAGCACCGGACCCGCTCTGATAAGTCGTACTTTAGCTCCGGCCCCACCACTACCTGATACAGCTCGGCCATGGGTTTAGAATACAGTTCACTCCGGCTCCGGCTCCGGGTCCTGGCTCCTGGTTGCTGACTGGATTACGAGCAGAGAGGGCCGTGAGAGTAAATTCGTTACCTGAATAAAAATACACGTAAAACCGCATTGTTGTACACACACACACACACACACACACACACACACACAAACCCTTTCAGACTAAAACTCAGAAACACATTAGGAATAAAACTCAACTTTATCCTAGATGGACGAAAATAACTCCTAATGTGACAAAATACAGTTGACGAATGACGATAAAGTATAGAGTAGGGACCCCTTTTACCCCACTCTCAACAAATAGATGAATGATGATGATATTGTACTAAAAAATTCCTGAATGACGGTGAATGTTGCGAAGAATTGAAGGGTTGAATAGAATTTATCAAAGTCTGTAAAAAGTTTATAAACAAAGTGTCAGAATTTTTCCCCCGATTGTCTGAGTTGTGTCTGAGGAATTGGTTTTCTTTTTCATTCGCGTTTTTTTCTCTAAGAGTCGTCAGGGTGTGGGTGATGGCGGTTGTAGTGGACGTTATATGTATTGTGTTAATGTGTAAAATTGTATGTGTAAAGCGAAGGAACTCAAGAAAGTGTTTTTTTTAACTCTTTTCTTTCTTTGATTTGTCTAGCTTTCTCTTTCACGTCTTCTCTCCCTCTCTTATTAATTTCTTCCCCTCTTTCTCTCGTCTCTTTCTTTTTCTGTTATGCCCCCCCCCCTCTCTCTCTCCCTCCCATTCTCTACCTCGATAAAAAAAAGTTTCACAATACAACGCACAATACATCACAGTTTTAGAGGCACATAAAATAGTTTCTCCTTGAAGGTAACAAAGAAAACGACATCTTCAAGTGGTAATGCCTAGAGAAAAGTTTAGCTATCTATCTGTCTATCTGTCTATCTGTTTATCTGTCTATCCATCCATCCATCCATCCATCTCTCTGTCTCTCTCTGTCTCTCTGTCTGTTTCTCTCCCTTTGTGTAATGTCTCAAGCGCCAAAAAAAAAAAATTACAAGAAAAAACAATTGAGTCTTGGTGCAGGAGAAAGGTACATACATGGGGTGAATCTTTAAATCGTTAGAGAGGAGCAAAACACAGTGCCATGTAGGAGGAGAACCTTGAGAGAGAGGATTAACTCCGTCAGGGCAACAGTGTATTACGTTGGGGAAGACGATAAAAGATGGAGAGAAGTATTTACGAGTTGCCGAAGAATGGTATTAGGTAGAAGGAGAGGAGGAAGGGGGAGAGGAAGAGGAGGATGAGCAGAAAGAGAAGAAGTAGAGGGTAGAGGAGAAGAAGGAGGAAGAGGAAGAAGGTGAGAAGAAAAGGTGGAGAAGGAAGAGAAGGAACAGAGAACGTAGAAGAAGACGTGTAAAAATCGACAGAGAGAGAGAGAGAGAGAGAGAGAGAGAGATAGAGAGAGAGAGACATAAACAAAAATAAGGGACAGACAGCTTAACCAACCAGTTCCTCTCCTAAAGCTGAATACGTTCGAAAAATTTGTAAAAAGAAAAAAAATGAAGGAAAAAAAATCGTATAGGGGAGTTGACTTTGAAGTTTAGACAAGATGGTTGTAGGGAAGTCCAGAGAGATAAAACTAATATAAATTGTTTTTTTCTTCATTCTCTTCATTCATGACTGAGGGCGCGTGAGTATGGCGGTCAATGTGACTCGGTATCGTCTGTAATTAAGTATTTATTTGTAATTAAATCTGTGTGTATTTCTATAACTCGTGATGGCAAAAAAAGATGCTCCATCCTTACTCAGTATGTGTCCAGTACCGTCAAACTAACTACTCTGAAACTCTCGGTATTCGTCAGAGAGAAGAGAATATATCTTTCAACCGAACTTTCCAAAGGACACTGCCATTCGTGCACGCATAAAGACGGCGGAGAAGTGAGCTCAGCTGCCAAAAAGTTCAATTTCAAAACTTAGAACTCAAAATTGAGAAGGATATCGGGGGTAGGGAGGGGAAACGTGAGGGGGTAGGGGGGGAGAGAGACGAAGAGGGCAAGGGGGAGGGAGTCGAAGAGGGCAAGGGGGAGGGAGAAGAAGGGAGGGAGTCGAAGAGGGGAAGGGGGGGGGGGGAAGAGAAAGAGTGAGGGTGGCTCCTATCTCCAGATATTGCAGGACGGGAGGAGTTATGAGGAGCCAGAGAGATAGTGACACAATGAAGAGGAATGGTCTTGAGTGCTTCAATATATCGCGACCAGCAGCAGAGTGTCCTAGGCTGTGTGACGGTGTGTGACGCTGTGTGACGGTGTTCATACGGTGTGTGACGGTGTTCATACGGTGTGTGACGGTGTTCAGATGGTGTGTGACGCTGTGAGACGGTGTGTGACGGTGTTCAGATGGTGTGTGACGGTGTTCAGACGGTGTGTGACGGTGTTCAGATGGTGTGTGACGGTGTTCAGACGGTGTGTGACGGTGTGTGACGCTGTGTGACGGTGTTCAGATGGCGTGTGACGGTGTGTGACGGTGTTCTTCATCGATAAGGAAGGAGTTGACTGAAGAATCTACACATAACACGGGTACATATTTCGCATCATCGGAAGAAACAGAGAACCTCATGAGATCCCTACAGCCACACCGAGGAGATTACACCCAGCACTTCAGACACATCTATAATCAAACACTAGAGATCAATTAAGAGGCTTCTATAATCTATGTAACAATAAGATGAAATTTTGTATTATTTTTTTCTATTGTTGCAGGATCACCACGTAACTGAAGCTACACAACAGAACTACAGTAGATGAAGTTCCTGTAGAGTTGAGGAAGCAAGAGGAACACACGAGAGAAGCGGTGTACACGTATTGGTCTGGCAGGATACAACTCTACTCTGTAAAGTAAGTAATTGTTATGGTTTTGACTATTACGTTCTCTTAACGACTGTACCAGCCAGAGGTTTATGTGGGGGATAGTGCTGGTAGTGATGTCGGGAGGAGAAGGGTTACTGAGGCTGCTGGATTAACAAAGGACATAGTTACTGTGGCGAGGTATTCAGGGGGATTATTAACAATGCATTTGATTAAAGCAGCAGTTAGAATGGCATGTTTGTTGACGACTTCATTTAGCGTTGTACGAGTTGTTTGTGACCCTGAACTATTCCCTGAAGCTGAACCCACTTATTCTTATTAAAACATTGGGTTGGGTTAGGATATTTTAAGTTAGATTAGATTAAATAAAGTTAGGATAAAGTTATTAAATTACGGTCTATTTGAATTAAGTCAGAATTATATACAATTAAGTTCGATTAGGATAGAACTACGTCGTTAAGTTACATCACGTTTAAGTAAGGTCACGTTCGATAAGGTCAAGGATAAACAAATTCAAGTTTTTCTCACTTTATGTCTCTGGTTGTGGTGTTAACAAGTAACATTGTCTCTGTGATGCCTCAACAAACCCATAAGACGATAACAGCTCCACACACGACCTCACATGAAGACATTAGAGAATCATCTGAGCTTCTATACAGTTTCCATTATGTTTTTATTGTCCCTCAGGCCATAACGCACCTTCCTACCAGACTCTCGGAGGTAATGTGCTGTAATAATCTATAAAGTCAGATGATATAATGATTAACCTCCTTGTATGTGTCTATGTGATCCTAGAATCATGTAGGATTATCTTTATGGATGAAGACACCGTTTATTTTGGCTTCTATGGTTATGTCTATCAGGGGGTGAGGGGAAGGAGGGATATTTTGGTATAGCTCAACTACATAAATTTATCTTAAGTGATTTATTTTACGATTATTTTTTATACCCAGATTGTTTATTTACTCAAGGTGCAATGATAAATAGTCCCCTACCTCAGCTGGCCGGGTCACAACACTGAGTAAATCGTTACAAGGGCAATATAAGTGTAACACAAAAAACACACTACAGCCCACTTTACGATCTCCCACTAACACAACTCTCACTATTTACCACTTAATGCACGTACTTTCATGTCTTCTTCAGCAACACAACCCACACCTTTTTACCACTTAATATAGGTACTTTTATGTCCTCTTGAGCAACACAACCCACACCTTTTTACCACTTAATATAGGTACTTTTATGTCCTCTTGCGTAACATAACACTCTACCACTTAATGCAGTTACTGTCTCGTTATAAACATTAAAGAGGTCTAAGAGGCGCCCCCAGAGGCACCATTTTAGCCCGTCCTCCTACGCTGACCTGCTGGGCTGGCAAGATTATAATAACGTTAAATTCATGGAGCGTAAACCTGAGCCAGGAGTCTATTTTTGGGTGTGTGTGTGTGTGTGTGTGTGTGTGTGTGTGTGTGTGTGTGTGTGTGCCGGTTTGTCTGTGTGCACGTCTGTCTGTATGAGTACGTAGAGTATGTGTATGTAAATAGCCTTTATTTTATACTATATAAACACATTAGTCATTATATTATTAAAGTCTTAGAGTGAAGGATACTAAAACAAGTTCACCTTCAGGATAAATTTTATGCTTTATAACTTTCACGTGAGAAATATTAAGTTAAACGTGACAAAACAGCAGAAATTATTATTTTTTTATACCAATTAATAAATTGACTCGTAATCATCCAATACACAACATCAATATATATGCAAATTAGTCTTGATATTTATGGCCCGTCTCATTGCGACAATTATCATCAAATTATATATTTTTATGATGAAGTTACTAATTTAGGAACTAATTCTTCTAGTGTTTGGGGACAATTATTGTACTTACAAGTTGGTGTGTGTGTGTGTGTGAGTGAGTGTCTGTGTGTGAGTGTGTGTGAGTGTCTGTGTGTGTGTGTGTGTCTTTGTCTGTGTGTGTCTGTGTCTGTGTGTGTGTGTGTGTGTGTGTGTGAGTGTCTGTGTGTGAGTGTCTGTGTCTGTGTCTGTGTCTGTGTGTGTCTGTGTGTGTCTGTGTCTGTGTGTCTGTGTCTGTGTGTGTCTGTGTGTCTGTGTCTGTGTGTCTGTGTCTGTGTGTGTCTGTGTCTGTGTGTGTCTGTGTGTCTGTGTGTCTGTGTCTGTGTGTGTCTGTGTCTGCGTCTGTGTGTGAGTGTCTGTGTCTGTGTCTGTGTGTGTCTGTGTAATCCCAACAGATAATAAGTTATTAAAATACATACAATAACAGATCAAATAATATATCCCAGTCTCTGTAAACTTACAATATATTTCCCAGACATTGCCAAGTGTTCAGGGAATTTCGACCACAAGTGAACATTATTTTTTTCCCTTCGAGTAATTGCACTGTGTGGGGAAATATTCCTCTAGCTTTGTCTTGCTTCAGTTTCCCTATCACTCTCCCTTCCCTCTTGTCTCTGTACCTCTATACCGAACCCACACAAAAGAGAGAGAGAGAGAGAGAGAGAGAGAGAGAGAGAGAGAGAGAGAGAGAGAGAGAGAGAGAGAGAGAGAATTATTGGAACCCTTTATGAAGTTCTCGTTTTTACTCGAATGATTAATCACTCCTCATTTTATCAGAGTTCATTTAATACGTTTATGATTTTTTTCTTCTCTCATTCAAGTTTCCACGAAAAAAAAAAGATAATTAGGTGAAAAGAAAAGAATTTATTTATCTAAGTAAATTTATTCTCTGGTGTTTTAATGTTTATTCTTGGTGATTTTTTTTTATGGATAAGAGGTTAGGTTAGGTTAGGTTAGGTTAGGTTAGGTTAGGTTAGGTTAGGTTAGGTTAGGTTAGGTTAGGTTAGGTTAGGTTCTTGTTACATTATTTAATGCAAGATGTTAAGGCATCGTACTCAAGGGGCTTTAGCTAAGGAATCCAATGGGCTAAGTCACTGTACTCAAGAAGGTCAGCAACATACTGGTACTCAGAGAAATAAATCACCGTAATTGAGAAGATTTTATGTACTCCTACTCAAGGTGTCCTAGTACTCAAGAGGGTCATCAACATACTTGTACTCATGAAAATAAATCGCCATAATCAAGAATATTTTAAGTTCTCAAGAGGTCTTAGTACTCAAGGGGTCCTAGTACTCAAGGGGTCCTAGTACTCAAGGGGTCCAAGTACTCAAGGGGTCCAAGTACTCAAGGGGTCCAAGTACTCAAGGGGTCCTAGTACTCAAGGGGTCCAAGTACTCAAGGGGTCCAAGTACTCAAGGGGTCCTAGTACTCAAGGGGTCCTAGTACTCAAGGGTGTTAACTGTTTCCTTGTTGTTGTTGTCACATATTAATCTGGTAAGGCCTAAGTGAGTGACGAGGCTCATATTGATAAAAACAGCCGTGTCATTAACAGCCGTGTCATTAACAGCCGTGTCATTAACAGCCGTGTCATTAACAGCCGTGCCATTAACAGCCGTGCCATTAACAGCCGTGCCATTAACAGCCGTGCCATTAACAGCCGTGCCATTAACAGCCGTGCCATTAACAGCCGTGCCATTAACAGCCGTGCCATTAACAATAGTGCCAGTAAAGTTATTTGTATTATCTTAATGGAGAAACCTCACCAACATCTTTAAGCTAAAAGAAAAAAAGATCAAACTCACGGAAACTTTGATCACTCATAGAACAGTTAGGCTAGACGGAGCAATTAAACTTTGGCGATGATTGAATTAAGAGAATCCATTCATCGTCAATTAAAACTTCCTCAAGTTCAATAAACTCCCTTTAGTTCATTACAACTCCTTTAAGTTCAATAAAACGCCCTTAAGTTCAATACAACGCCCTTAAGTTCAATACAACGCCCTTAAGTTCAATACAATGATGACGTAATCCTGTTTATGGCTTCTGTCTCATGAATTAATGGAAAAAAAAAACACACTAAAAAAACAGGGATGGAATTGAGTGCGTATTGTGAGAGGAGTAAACACACACACACACACACACACACACAGTATTGCTTGTTCTTATATGTGGTGTCTGCAGTCTCTGGTGGCGGGCACTCTGGTTAGGTTAGGTTAGGTTAGGTTAGGTTAGGTTAGGCAGCAATACGTACTGATAATACTTTTCGTTGTATTTACCAAGTGGGGGAAACTAGTCTAGTTATCTTTATCAACGAAATACAGTGAAACCTCTATATAAGGGACTTCTCTCTATATAATCCGTTAGATGGAGGTTTCACATCTAAAAGACCCTCGATATAACAGACTTTCCTCTGTATATATTCCTTTATATAGAGGTTTTTCTTACTGTACTCTTTATTGTGAGTTTGCATACGTTAGCATACTGGGGTCGAAGCCGTGTACTGGAGCAAGCAGCCGACCCCCTCGCCTCACCCCCGCTGGTTATTGGTGCGTTAAGCTGAGCTGGGAATTAAGGCAGCGCCAAGGTAATGCTGTAAATATGAGGTGCTTAAAGCTTCCCGGTGTGATAAAGGTGGAATTTAGAGCAGGTGTTTGTGAGCACGACCATCGCCAGGTGTTGGTTACGGTAGTAGTTATGTTGTTTTCTCGCCCTGCTAGTGTTTATTCTCTCTCTCTCTCTCTCTCTCTCTCTCTCTCTCTCTCTCTCTCTCTCTCTCTCTCTCAGGCCTCTCCAAGTCTGTGTCGTTAAACTAGATTATCACAAAACGAAAATATCCTCAACATTGCACCTAAATATCCTGTTAATTTTGACCTGAATTCATTATTTAATAACATAGCCTCATAAAAGAACACTAAATTGTTCTCCCATTCTGTTATTTTGAACAATTCTCAAAGCCTTGTAGTGAAGATAAAGAACAGTTTAGAAGGGCTTAGGATCTTGGCACTGAGCGTGAGTATTTTTATGTCGAAGAGATGAACCAACAGACAATGAACTATAGCTAATATGTTGGTTCACAGTTATAAGCAGAGGAGGAATAATAATAAGTCACCCTCATAACTATTCCATTAAAATTGAGCTAGAATTATTTTTACAATTATATAATAATCAAACATAAAATTTCCAAAATATTAGTAGAAATAATTTTTTCTCCCAAGATGAAAAACTATACATTCCAATAAAGCTTCCTGGTGTGTCTGTCACTAAGAACAACTGAGTCTCAAGTATTATCAGTGATATAAGTAAGTTTTAATAAGACTCCAGCTCTGAGGGTGTAGCAGTAGGTGAACTAGAGGCAGCATAATAATTGAGCCTCGATGGAGTGTTTATCTGTAGTGGCTGCGTTAATCTGTACCTACTAGTGAGTGGTCCATGTAACTAAAGTGTGTTACATAGTGTGGTGCTAGTGTGGGGTTACACAGTGTGGCGTTACATAGTGTGGGGTTACATAGTGTGGCGCTACAGTGTGTGGGGTTACACAGTGTGGCGTTACATAGTGTGGGGTTACATAGTGTGGCGCTACAACGTTAGGGTTACATAGTGTGGCGCTAGTGTGGGGTTACATAGTGTGGCGCTACAACGTTGGAGTTACATAGTGTGGCGCTAGTGTGGGGTTACACAGTGTGGCGTTACATAGTGTGGGTTTAGACATCTGTTTAACAGGATCAGAAGGAAGAAAATTATAAGACCACAAAAAAGACTCCCTAAAAATACTTATACTATTACTCCCAAAGTATAATTTCTATTCAGCATCGGATCCATTATAATACTTTTTCTGTACTTTTCGTTGAGATTCGCCATTTTTTGTTCCCCTCAGAGTTTTATTTGGGGTTTCTTCTATAGGTTCTAAAGCCGCTCGTTATGTCTTTTCTCGGTAATTAGTTCCGGGAAGTTGGTTCAGCGGGGGGAGGGAATTATGTACATTTTTGTCTGTCAATGTTGTTCTCTGCCTGCCTGTCTGCCTGTCTGTCTGTCTGTTTCTTAATCTCTGTATGTCTCATTCTTTCATTCCAAGTCAATCTCTCTCTCTCTCTCTCTCTCTCTCTCTCTCTCTCTCTCTCTCTCTCTCTCTCTCTCTTTATCTTCTACCGCGTTACAAGCTTCCTTCACACACTCTTCTTTACAGCACAAAGTTTGATGAGTCTTTTCTGCTGTATTGGAAGTTGGTGGAGTCGTGGCTTAGCGGAAAACTGACCTCACCCTCTCTCTCTCTCTCTCTCTCTCTCTCTCTCTCTCTCTCTCTCTCTCTCTCTCGACTCCAGAAACATCATATACAGAATTTTACTGAATAACAAAAACACCCGGACGAAAACATTTTTGAAGACCGAAGTGTTTTGTCCAGCTAATTATATCTATCACGCCTGTACAATAACGTTACCTGAGGTGGAGTAAAAAGGCTATCAGTACCTCAGTGGTAGTGTCATACATTCATCATCATCATCATCATCATCATCATCATCTGTGGAGTACTGTAATATAAAAAGAAACCTTTCATTTTCAAGTTACCCAAAAATAGACGATAATCTTGCAGCATAAACACGAAAAATAATATTGAAGTTCATTTTCTATCTCGGATCATATGAAGCCCTGACCACACAAACACCGACCCACAGTCTTGGAAGTATTATTGGAACGTGTGTTTCATGTTTCTCGGCTTCATCTCATCTCATCTTTATGCCTTACCTCTCAGCATTCTCTCGGCTCCCTTTGATAAAAAAAAAATATATATATATATACATAACTGATATTCGTATTAGGTATTTTTCTTCACATTTCGGTAATAATAATGTAAGATACAATATTCAATCGAAGACAAAGTGTGATATTTAGTCACGCTTGTTTTGTTTATATTGAAAGAAATCCAGTTGGTGTGAGGCCACTTTATGAGGCAAGAGTTAGATGAGGAGTGGTACTGTATGTCGTCTCCTCCCTCTCCCGCCACACACACACACACACACACACACACACACACACACACACACACACACACACACGAAAAAAAACTCCATAAATCCAAATCAAATATTTATCATTTGTAATTTTGTTACCAATATGAAATGAATTTATTGGTAGTGGGCCTCATATTGTAGGTGGCGGTTCAATATTGTGGGGAGGTGGAGGCCAGGGTAATTTAGGAGGGAGAAGGGAGGAAGGGAGGGAATGAGACAGTGAGGGAGGGAAGGAGAGAGAGAAGGGAGGAAGGGAGGGAATGAGAGAGTGGGGGAGGGACTAAGGAAGGAGGTGAGGGAGTGAGGGAAGGAAGGAGTGAGGGAGGTAAGAAGGGAGGGAGGGTGGGAGATGAGAGAGGGAGAGAAGGAGGGGTGAGGGAGGGAGGGGAAGGAGGTGAAAGAGGGAGGTAGTGTGGCGCTGGGTCATCTGTGGTCGCCCACCTACTCACCCGACCAGCACCTGTTGGCGACACATAAAAGGAATTGAAGCATTGAATTGAAAAAGTTTATTTAGCCAGAAAAAGACAGATACAGAGTGGATAACAATACCAAAATTAACATGGCTGAGCCAGTTGAGAGCCTGAGCTCTCCTGTAGGCACCTGATATATACTATACATTTATCTCAAGGAAGTATTATGTAACATATAGTAACATCTGGAATTAAAATATAAAATCAGTGTTATGACATCCTTATTTATTGCATCACAGTAAATAATTACCTCTAATACAAAACGTATCACCCAAAACAGTATAGTCATCCAAAACATAGTACCATTTTCTTTAAGAACAATAGAGAGCATGTCGACGGAGTAACTCAAGTAAATGTAGAAAACCATCTCCGCGTGACAGCTGCCTGAGTAACTTGAGTAATGACACAAAGACGCCAGTTTTAAGCTTGTGTTGGTATTTCACTTCTGTTTCCTACCCATCCCTCCCTCTTTATCTCCACTAATCCTTCACCACTCCGCCCTTCCTTCCCTCATCCACCTCCCTCCTCCTTCACCTCTACTTTTTCCACACCTCCACTGAGGAAGGCAGCGATCAGCATAATGCATTTAAACAATTAACCCATCACAACGAAAGCAGTCAGTACGAGGACGCCTTAATTATTTATTATAGGTACTGTCTGGCAGCTAAAGGCGTTTCACAGTCAACCATAATCCGTCCAACCCAGAAGCCAACACCCTCCCTCCCTCCCCAACCAGCCACTTCCTCCCCTCCACACTCCGTATTACCTGTTCCAACTCACTCCCAACACTCAGTCCCTTACAACATTGGATGGCTCAAACTTTTTTCTAATGAATTATGGCTGAATACAACAATATGGTCGCAAGAGACTCCGCTGTGAACGTGTATGACGAATTTACTATAAAACACTATCGATATATGTGTCTAAAACTGAACAAATAGTAATGGTAACTGTATATAAAATTAACTTCCTCAACCTAGAGTGATTTTGGAAGCTATAGTTTGAACGTTGAAGTAAACTAAGATCAGTATTATATAGTACAACAACAAAATAATTATCGAAGAATAATTAAAACAAAAACTCACTGAACATATAAACAAAACCTTTCATAATATTAATCTAAATCATTCTGTTTCATTCATTATTATTTAACATAAGATCTATATATTCACCGGTCAAATATCACCCACATAAATCTATTGAATGAGTTGATGAGATGTGTTGGCGACAGACGTTCATTCATGGTAATAATTTGTCATATATGTTGGAAAATATAGAAGCTCATTTGGTTGTTTTATTTGGTGTAAGGATAGAAAACGCTGATTACTTATTGATGTTGGTGAGAAGTATTTGTCTTAGGCGTTAAACAATAATGATAACTGGTCTGTCTGTCTGTCTGTCTGTCTGTCTGTCTCTTGTGGGATTATAAACTATTTTAAGTCCTATGAACGTCACTGTATCATTTATATCATCTAGTGTTACCGATAGTATGACTAATTGCCGCCGCCTGGGTTGTCCTCTTAGTCCGCCTCATCAAGTGAAGCTTCGCCTGAGTGATTGATGAGACAGTCTGCAGCAGGTGACGATACTGCTATTGATTACAGGTGATGGATGAGCTCATATATTTCAGGGTTGTGTTGCCTTGTTTTGGTACTACTAGTGAAGGCGTTCATCTTATCCCCGACTGGCTCATTTGGGCGGAAATTAATTGGATATTAAAACTAAAATTCGAAATAAGTTGCGCAAGAAATCAGGTCACTTAGACAAAAAATTTATAATTATATTGACGACGCAAATATAAATTACGATAGATAAAAATCAGATAAATTTGGGTGATAATGCAAATGATATTTGGCTAAAAGCTAGATCCATTTTGAAGCGATTATATGAATGAATTACAGGTATACTAAATGATTCCCATTACCTCACGTATAAATTAATAATTAATTCAACAGGAATTTACACCAGTTTTGACATGAAGATTTACATTACTTACAGGGGATCTATCAATCTTATAATAACAGTTGACGTGTAATTTAAAGTCAACCTACTGAAGCCCTGTTGGTCGCCTCTCCCCCTGAACCACGAACCCGAATCATTTATGGACAGAATAATGTATCAGTCTACTGCTTCGGGTTCACGAGTCTGAATCTTTCGGGGGTTCGTGGTTCAGGAGGAGTAGCGACCAACAGGACTTCAGTAGGTTGACTGAACGTACTTGAAGTCCTTGTATTAATAACAGTAACCATTGACAGCCATAACCAACACGATACACAAGACCTTTACTGAGACACAGGCGTTTACAAGAGGTCCTTTATGATTGACCACATAGTCGAGTTTGTTCTATATGATTCCTATACAATTATAGCTTCTATATATCGTCGCTACACAGCCACACGGTACAGATAATCATAGAACTTTAGGAGATTATAACGTATGGTAAGTTTTAGGGAAGTAGGGATGGTTTTTAACTATATATAAATGTTATTGGGCAGAAATAGTCACCGATTGAGTTTTAGAAAGTAACTAACTTTTGTATTTTATTGATAAGACCTAGTGGTTAGGTTAGGTTAGGTTAGGTTAGGTTAGGTTAGGTTAGGTTAGGTTAGGTTGTGAAACGATTTATTTCTACCTATCATGGTCATCTAGAGAAGTATTCACCATTAGGTAATTATCCCTATATAATATAACCAAGATATATATACAGTATACAGTATATATATCTGCCTCTTGTGATGTTACATACAAAGCAGTGAGGTCAGGATGGGGCTCTTATCTTAATTGCCTATGATACAATATCCCTCGGTCCCAATCCACTGATGCATGATGGTCTGCTCGCTCAGCCCCGTAGATGAGAGGCTGTGATGTTACAACTATTTCCAATTGCTTTCCCCCCCCCCCCCTATCTCTTTTCATCTATGCGTCAATGTATAGGTCCCCGGTCCGTGCAAAACGTCCTGGTATGTCACTGATGCATATGGGATTTCTGGTATTTTTTATTATGGTATTTTAATCCATATTATTCTGAGTGTTGGCGTACCTGAAGTTAATTAGTGGAATTCTTGAGGTGTTTTTCAGGTATTTTTCAGTTTTTTGGTCTATATTCTGGGTTACTATCTCACACACACACACACACACACACACACACACACACACACACACACACACTTACTTTTCTCTAATCAATGTAAAATCCATTTGATGTTACGGTTAATTTGCTCTTACTGTTGTATTTCTGTTAACAGGAGACTTCCCTTAGTCATAAACGGTCCTATATTAAACCTTTCTGGTGATATTGAATTATTGCAATATTTTATTACCCAAACCAATGGCGGAACCTCTTGCAATAGCTTCTGTGTATGTATGTATGTATGTATGTATGTCTTTATGTATGCGTACGTGTGTGTGTGTGTGTGCGTTTCTTTTCATTCAAGAGTGTCCATGTGTATGTTTGTGTATGTCTCTATAGCTATGTGTACGCAAAGTGTTTTAGTGTTGTGTGTACGTATTCAGGTAAAGAGCAGTGATGGCAGGTAATTAAACAGTGGAGGTGGGAAATTCAGTTCTCATTTACATAACATAATTACACCCAGGGAGGTCGACTTGTCCCTCCATGTATACACTCTACACTGGAGGGGGGTGGGAGGTGTATTCTCCTTGTGTATGCTCTTCCATAGTAAAATTACTTCACATTACCACCTCTTCTAAACCACTATTACAGTACTATATTGTCACTGCTCCTATAGTTACACTGCACCATATTATTACCACTCCACACTAGGAACACTCCACACTGGCACCATTCCACACTACCAAATCCATTCCACACTACCACTTACTCCACTCAGATTATCTTCCACCAGTCATATCCACTTTCCACACATACATAATCCATCACCCTTTACCACACAACCCTCTCATCCATACTATTGCTACTACTACATCATCCACACTTGAACATCACCCATCATCATCTACTGTCATCCTCTACACATCAACATCACAACATCCTTCATATCTCTCTTAAACATCCTCGAAACATTTAAGAGTATAACATGCAACATTCATCACCAAACACTATCCATCCTCCTCGCCTTACCATCTTCCCCTAATTTATTCCCTTTAAATCCCCTTCTTCTTCTTCCTCCTTCCTCAGAATCTCCTCCTTTATCTTCTGTTTCTTTACATCCTCTTTATCAGTCTTCCAGTTATTAGCGAGCATTCCCCTTCTTACTTCATTTGCATACCTCATTTCCTGTACCCCAAGCGAACACTAATTTCTATAACAACTTTTTAAAACTCTTTCCACAGATCCCTCTCGTGTTTTGTAAGATCTCCCGTTCAGTCTCACGTCTTGGTCAATAGCTGCTGTGTTAAAGCTCTCCCTTCTCCTCTATACAAACTCCTTAACGACTCTGGGATACTCTCTACTTCATGGCTCCCCAGAGATTGTGTCCACTGTGATGTGTTTGTTCTTGGTCAACGCTCGGGTTATAATATTCTAGAGTTAACCCTTGAGGATAGTCTAAGTCTTCTTTGTATCAGTTATATATGAGTCATTGTCCCTTTGAGGTGATTTTTTTGTCTTTGTTAGTGATTTTAGGACGTGTGTGTGTGTGTGTGTGTGTGTGTGTGTGTGTGTGAGTCAACTTTTCTGATTATTTAGGCCTTTAATTTTCTTTTATATCTATATCTAGCATTTCTCTCTCTCTCTCTCTCTCTCTCTCTCTCTCTCTCTCTCTCTCCACCATTAAAAGTCACCTTCCCTTTCCATAATTCAATATTCCTCGCCCTCACCCTCACGTTCTCACTGTACACCAAACACCAAAACTTGTTCTCCTTTCTCCAGCCCAAAACTTAACCCCTGTGGATATTTTCTTTGCTACACCTCCCCACCGCCAGCCTCTCTATATGGCAACCACGACTCTCACATAACCTATTTTAACTTGCCTTTGAAACCAGTCACTATTTTTTAAGGTAGGGGTAAGGGGAAGGGGTGGTAAAGGGGGGTTGAAGAGGTGGGGGATGTGGGGTGGTTAAGGGTGGGGAGGTGAGGGAGGGGATGGGTGAGGGGTGGTTAAGGGTGGGGAGGTGAGGGAGGGAATGGGTCAGGGGTGGTTAAGGGTGGGGAGGTGAGGGAGGGAATGGGTGAGGGGTGGTTAAGGGTGGGGAGGTGAGGGAGGGAATGGGTCAGGGGTGGTTAAGGGTGGGGAGGTGAGGGAGGGGATGGGTGACGAGTGGAGAAACTAGTATTATTTTTTTTTCTCTTGGGTGACAAAATAATCTCTCTTATTATGTATTTTTGTGGGGGATATTTTTACGAATATTTTCTAATTTTATTTTTTATTTTCTTCATTTTATTATTTATATTAATTATTATCTACAACTTTTTACATTCGTTTTGTTTTCTTGTTTGTTTTTGGGATATATTTTTACTTTTATGTTGTTCTTCCTCCTTCTCCGTCTCTCCCTGTTTCTATTTTTGTATAGAATAGAGGAAGAGAAAGAGAAGCCACAAGAACGGAAGAAAATGGTGAGGGATAGAAGGAATAGTGTGGGAATATGTGGAGAGAGCAACACACACACACACACACACACACACACACACACACACACACACACACACACACACACACACACACACACACACACACACACACACACACACACCCACACACGTAAGAACATAAGATTGCAGTTTCCTCCATTGTTATGTTCTTGTGTGTGTGTGTGTGTGTGTGTCATTATATACAGACAAACACCATCAACACAACAACTGACAGCAAGATACCCCGTCAAGACGATGTGTGTGATACAGGTATTTGGTTTACTAAATGCAATAGTTAAATTTAGTGAAACTCTGTCAAGAAGACACAAAAGTTGGTCAACGATGCGAAAAAAACATGTTATGACGTGTTCCTTGTTTACATACACTATAACATGCTTGGGAACACAAACATTGATGTCTCTAAGTTGGAAATGAGAGTGTGAGTGTGTGAGTGTGTGAGTGTCTGTGTATCTGAGTGTCTGTGTATCTGAATGTCTGAGTGTCCGCGTATCTGAATGTCTGAGTGTCTGCGTGTCTGAATGTCTGAGTGTCTGCGTGTCTGAATGTCTGAGTGTCCGCGTATCTGAATGTCTGAGTGTCTGCGTGTCTGAATGTCTGAGTGTCTGCGTGTCTGAATGTCTGAGTGTCTGCGTGACTGAATGTCTGAGTGTCTGCGTGTCTGAATGTCTGAGTGTCCGCGTATCTGAATGTCTGAAGTCTACTGGGATTATGGTCATCTGTATAAGATATGCAGCTATGGAAGAAGACTATACCCAAGGCAGCTAGCTAATGGTCCATGCACAAAAACACACAGATCACTTTCGTTTGTGTAATCTCTTGGTGAGTGAGTTACCATTGTATTCCCTTAAGGGTTCTTGTACCAAAGGGCTTACAAAGACACACAAATAAATGCACTGCGACAACCGCTTTATTGCCCTTTTCTGAGGATAGTTAGGGAGTCTTACGTCCACGAAAACTACCATAATTCTTTTTACATTCTTTTCCCCAGACTTTTACGAGATGCTACACTGCCCATGTACTGTTTAGTTAAAGAAGTACGTCTGAGGAACTTTCCAACAACTACGAGTGAATCCTGGACGAATAAAGTGGATTTTACTGTATTTCTGGAACTGTATACGGAGTCCATTGTATCTTGCCGTCTGTGATACGAGACATAGAGGCTTTTGTGTGTGGCGCCTGGTGTGACTCGTGCGTCTGTTTGTGAATGGCTGATAAGACATTAACATCTGCTTTCCGTATAAATTAACATGATAGGTTTATGATGATGATGCTGACTAACAACAATAATAATAATAATAATAATAATAATAATAATAATAAGGAACAGGTTTTCTATGGTAGTCTCCCTTACAAATGTCAAAATTTAAGCCAACACTTCCCCCGATAAGTTCTCTCACATAGCGCCAACATAACGCATCGGAGACATTTCAGCTCCTCTTAAACACAGTCTCGTCTCAGGGTATCTCACAGCTTTGTTCTGTGTGTGTGTGTGGAGGAGATAGCGGGCTGAGAGATGGTGGGTCCAGTCTTCCCTCCCTTACCATGTTCCCTGAGACTGGAGCATATGTTTATATCTGACTCCCTAGGACGATGCATTCAGTACCAGGAAGCATATATTACACACCTGATTTCTAACTCCAGTGTTGTAGCTGTACACAAACTATTGCCTCTCATCGTGATATTAGTGATGTAAAGTTACGTACATAGTTTCATATCAATCGGTGAATCCCTTCTGAAGTTATTTGACGGTAACTACATCTCGTATGACAGACAGACGAACGGATGGATAAATAAATGAGTTTGATATAAAATTCACCTCAAAGTTTTAATCCTACGTTGAGTTTATGAGTTAACATACCTTGATATGAGTTATTTTGATGAGTGTCAGTATGTAGCAGGAGTGACGGAGGGGTTGGGTGAGCTGTCCCTACTCTTTAAGACTTACCTGAAGGGGCGAGAGAAATGGTCTTAGAGGGAGAAGAATACGATGAGAGAAACAGATCTTGTGAGTTATGAGATACAGTCTGGCATCTCCTGTAAGTCGAGTCGGGACGCTGGACGATCATCATATCATTATACACCATCTATCATGTCACAGTTCGTACAATGATTTTCGTCTCATAATCTACACACACAAAAAAAATCAAAATTATGTAAAATATACTATTGCGTAGTTTTAAAATCTCGTTTTTTCGCTCCGTGAATAAACTTATCTCCCCTAAGAGACCAATTTCACAGAATTCATGAGTAAACTTTGGGTCGTATATTGTGTACCAAACCCAATAGTTTCTCTAAACGAAAATATGTTCCTGAATGTGGGGAGGCTACTAGTGGGGCGTGGAGTAGCAGTGGGTGATAGCCGAGGGAGTAGCAGAAGGAGTGATGCTTATAATATTCCTAGACTGGTAATGAGTTTTTCATCCCTGGCGAAACAGATAATTGTGTTTTTCTCCTTGTTGCCTCATTCGCCACTGAAATGGTAACGAGATGTTGGAATGACCGTGTGTGTGTGTGTGTGTGTGTGCGTGATGAATCCCACTAATGTCACTCTTCTTGCCAGTGATGCCAACTTAGGTTAATTCCTCTCGTTTCTCTCTGCCTCTCTCTTCACCCTCTCTCCCCCCTATAGGGAATAACCTAATTTCTCTCTCGTTCTCTCACTCTCTCACCTCTGTAGAGTTAATGTCTCTCATTATGGGTTTTCTCACCGACGCCAAACTTTCCCTCATAGATTAATCTCAGTGTTGGAAGTATCGGCCACAGTGATTTAATTCCAATAGTATTTTTTTCTTACTAACTTTAGGGGAATATACTGATTGATTATTTTGTTGTGAAGAAATATAATACTGTCTCTGTCTCTCTCTCTCTCTCTCTTTCTCTTTCCCTTTCACTCCCTCTCTCTCTCCTATTCACTCTCGCTTTCATTCTATAACTCTCTCTCATCTGTCTGTCTCTTTCTCTGTCTGTCTGAATTAAACATAAAATTACCAAGAAAAAAAAACCCACCTCACGCCTCTATCTGACACACGAAGGAAACAAAAAAATAAATCAATAATTAAGACAAAGGTTAATCCATAGACTATTAGTAAAGTTGGGGTAAATTTGGAGGCGGTGCAGAAATAACATTAGTTAGCGAGAAATTAAGCTGGTTAAAACACGTAACGATGTCTCTCGCTACAGTGGTGTTGCCGGAGTTACGATGATATTCACACACACACACCAGAGAGAACTACTGTCTGGGTTTGTAAAAGAGATTCTTATGTGTCTACCTGTGTCTACCTGTGCTATAACTACATAGATGATGAATAGACAGACTAACAGCGTATATAGTTCGTTTTACATGTTAAAATATATCTATTAATCAACGTAAAATATAATTTATGTAAATCTCTCGTATCTTAGGGCCCAGGAAGGAGCTTAAATGCCACTAACTGTTTCCTTGCAACTGCTGATAACTTCCTCGTGGGCTGTTAAATTACCTAAACTTTGTATGATAAAGTTGTGTCGGGCCAGACCGTCTGTGCCTATGACTGTGATACTTTGTTTTGGTTTCGAAACTCGCGTGTATAAATCTGAGAAGAACTTGTGGGAGTTTATGGTGTGTTATATGTTTCCTTAATGTGTGAGATGTGTTGTTGTAAGTATACATAGTGATACATACACACATAACCACACACATACATACATACGTACTATAGTCGTGAACCAAAGTGCAGAACCTCAACCTATGGGAATATGTCATCCTGTTGTTTGTATCATGAGTTCTGATTGGCTGGGCACCACAAACGAAGCGCTGAATCTGTATCGAGAGTTCTGATTGGCTGGGCACCGCAAACGAAGCGCTGAATCAGGAGTCGAACTTGGGGCCACATTTCTCTGAACCATCTGTGATTTTTGTTGATCAGCTGAATAAAAACCGTTTCCCATTATTTCCTGTAGAAGCAACTCAGTTTTTCTGTTAGTGAGCATTTACATGTAATATCCGGTCCTTATCATTACAAGAGCGTCGGTTAGATAGAAGTTTCGATCGGGTGGTTCAGTGTCTGGGAGTCGAGCTCTCAGTTGTCACTTGGAAGGTCTCAGTACTTTCTTATGGCGTCAAATTAAGCAAAACAAATATGGCCACGCCAGCCATCCGATTAAGTGTTATTACTAAGGTTCGCAAGTGACGCTTTATATCATGTGCTTCAACACCACAAGAGCGTATGTTCGTACTGGAGATGGTTCAGTGTGTGGTGGAGATGTGGATGAAGTTTAGACCAGGGACAGCCAGACGTGGAAGGAGGGAGCCGGCCAGTAGTGAGACGGTCGAGGCGATTAGTGGATGTGTGACGGAAGTTAACGTTTACAAAATGCTCCTTAATTAATACATCCAGTTCTCAAGGATTATAAAATACAGACGCCATCATGTGTGTTGGTGTTGAAAAATATAAGGTATGTCGCTGTGTATATTTCCTTTACAACTTATTTCTCTCTCCAATCTACGTCAATTCGATAGCCCATTAATTGTATAGAAATGTTGATGACTGGGACTTAATTATACTGACTGATCTTGACAGCTTCACTGGGGTAGAAATCCATTTCAACGTGATTTGGTTGTAGGAGTTTAAGGTTAGGTATCAGAACAAGGCGACCACCCACGCTGATTAACCCGACCTTCTCTTCTAGACCATTATCCGGTTTAGCATATATACGGAGTCCTTTAACACGGCTTTAGAGGATTATGAACATTAGATTAAGGCCTGATCGTGTCCATGATCGAACCTTATAAGTGGTTGTTCCCAGTCGGCGTAATAGAGATGTCTCAACTGTGTACATTATGCCTTCAGTCTTCATAAGTGTTCTAAGTGGTCTATGATTGTCGGGAACAAAATGTAAACAACACTTTTAGGCTAAAACGTCTGTAACAATATAAGGAACTAACCACTCAGCGCAGCCAAACTCAGCTCGACATTAGCCACCACGTGAAGATTAGGCACCCAATCAGATTTTACTTGTTATACACAGAAGTGCCACTTTTGGTGGTGGTGGGGGGGGGGGGGGGTGTTAGGGTAGTTAATCTTCAGGTGATATAAGATGGGCTGCTGCCATATCTTCGTGATTTCATAATTTTATCTTGTTTAAACCAAACACGATTTCTATGAGCGTTTTAAATCCCAGTGTAAGAGGCGGTGTTGCCTTGTTCACCTGACAGTCAAATATTGTAGCCAGGAAAGATCAGATCCATCTTGAGTACATCAGTTGGTCACTGTGGAGGAATGGTGGTGGTGGGGGAAATGTCTGTGGTGGTGGTAGGTAGCTCACTTGCCAACCTCCAGTCACCAGTGTAAAGGTTATATTTTCGACTAGTAGAATAATATACTTTTGTGCTATAAATTATTACATAGTCAAGTGAAGTATAATGGTCAAATAAATAGTTTACTTTCCATTATCACCGTATTTACTGTGTTGGGAAAAAAATATTTGTGACCTTCGCAAGATACTCACTGATATTTAGGGAAATGAAGAAGAGAAATTAAAGAATATCACTATCAGAAAAGAGGTTGTTCTTAAGAAGATAAATAAATTAAAGAAGACAAAATCCCCAGGGCTGGTTGAAATTTTCCCTCGAGCTTTGAAAGAGTGTAAGGAACAGATTAGCGGACCCCTCGTAAATTTATTTACAAAATCATTAAACACGGGAGTTGTGCCAGACTTGTGGAAACAGGCAAATGTAGTACCCATATTCAAAAAGGGAGACAGAGCATCAGCGTCAAATTACCGGCCGATTAGTTTGACGTCAGTAGTGGGGAAATTTCTTGAATCAATTATAGCAAATAACATCCGATCGCATTTAGAGAAAAACAAATGAATCTACGATCTCAACAAGGGTTTACAAAGGGAAAATCTTGTCTAAAAATCAGCAGACGTTTTTTTTTAGGAAAGTCTTCGAGGTAGTAGATAATGACGAAAATTACGATGATATTTACTTAGACTTTAGCAAAGCGTTTGACAGAGTACCGCATCAGAGGCTTCTGAGAAAAGTTAAGGCTCATGGTATCGCAGGGAAAGTTTTAAATTGGATAGAATCATGGCTTACTGATAGAACAAAGAGGGTCAGCGTAGATGGTGTTAAATCTGAGTGGGGCCGTGTAACCAGTGGGGTTCCCCAGGGGTCAGTACTAGGCCCACTCTTGTTCATAATCTTCATAAACGATCTAGATACTGGGATCAGCAGTGACATAAGTAAGTTTGCGGATGACACCAAAATGGGGCGGCAGATTAATTCAGGGAAGGATGCAAATGCACTACAGGAGGATTTAAATAAACTGCAGGAGTGGTCAGTAAAATGGCAAATGAAATTCAACACCAGCAAGTGCAGCGTACTTAATATTGGAAGAACAAATACTGTCAATATATACAGCCTTAACAACATCAACCTAGAGAAGTCGACTTGCTTAAGAGACTTAGGGGTACTTGTAAGCACGGACCCACGGCCTAGAAAACAGTGCGTTAATGTTCGAAATAAGGCAAACAGAGTATTAGGTTTTATATCTAGAAGTGTAAGTAATAAGAGTGCAGAGGTCATATTGCAACTATATCTTGCTCTAGTCAGGCCGCACCTCCATTATGCGGTTCAGTTCTGGTGCCCTTATTATAGAATGGATATCAATTCACTGAAGTCGGTACCGCGAAGAATGACGATAATGATTCCGGGACTTAGAAACCTTCCATATCAGGATAGGTTAAATAAGCTATACTTGCATTCCCTAGAAAGACGAAGAATGCAAGGAGATAAGATAGAAGTATTTAGGTGGGTGAAAGGAATCAATAAAGGAGTTATAGATAAAGTTCTTTTAGTATCCGAGCAGGATAGGACTCGGAACAACGGATTTAAGCTGGATAAGTTTAGGTTTAGGAGGGAGATAGGAAGGAACTGGTTTACAAATAGGGTGGTTGACGAGTGGAACAAGCTTAGCAACTTTATAGTGTGCTGGAACGCTGGAAAGTTTTAAAAGGAGGCTAGATAGATTCATGGATGATGGAGAGTGGTAGTAACTCTCGACAGGAGCTGCCATGCACAGGCCAACCGGCCTATTGCAGACTCCTTATGTTCTTATCACTTTGTAATACCTGTTGTGTATCACATTAGTTGTTTTAAATAAGTTCTGGAGCTCTTAAGTGGCAGGGCTGAGGTAAACACTTCTTTTGGGTTTTTCTTTATTGTTGAAGTAATTATATACACAGTACTTAGTTTGGGAGAGAATGTATTGTGAATTATCTCCAGGGAACACTTAAGTTTCATGTTCACCCCTTAACTAGTGTTAAGACTCTGGCCCCTCTCCTCCGAGCGTGTGAGCGGAGAAGCGGGCGTCAAGCTGTTTTGATTAGTCAGGTGACCTAGCTCGACTTCTGAGAGAGTTTGAGCCGCGTATAACGTGAACAACTACCAAGTCGTTGTTTAATAACTTACTGAATAATTTGGTGTTATTCATTTAATGCAAAAGGTGCTGTTACAACTTTCTCATCACCACCGCCACAATCATTTCACCACCACAATTAATTAACCACAATCACTATACCACTATCAATTCACCACTATAACTTCGCCACAACTGCTTCACCACCTCCACCACAATCACTTCACCATCACCAGAATCACTTCACCAGAATCATTTCAGTATTAATAGTATGGATAGATCTACGTAGAATTAGTTAAGGGCTGCAAATTGGTGCCATCTTTTACTGTAATAATACAAGACTAATACCAAATGTTGGAGTTTGATAAACTTTATATAGGAGCAACTTTTCTAGACTATTGCAAATTCTAAATTGCAATTTATAATATGTATGCCCCTTTTGACCCGATCTAATGTTGACACTGGTGTATATACTATTCAACACAGTATGGTGGCTCACTGGCAAGGTACCTGTTGTGGATGATGGAGGCCTCGGGTTCGACTGCCAGATGGATTGAAGTCGTATTGAACTGGACGAGGCAGAGACAGGATTTTGAATGGTTCGTAAGTAAAATTTATGTTTTTCCAGTGATGTTGGGGCTTGTGCAATGGAATTACTCTACTATAGAGAAAGAAGCTGTGGCTCTGTTTATGGCACTGGAAAAGTTTAACATATATCTTGGCACCACCTACCAGAGAATTGTAGTTTACAGTGACCATAATTTATTACAGTTCAGAAGTCGAATGAAAAACAAGAATCAGAGACTTAATAGATGGTGATTAACTCTGCAGGGAAGGACTTGGTATGTTGTGTAGGAGTGAGGGAAGGACTTGGTATGTTGTGTAGGAGTGAGGGAAGGACTTGGTATGTTGTGTAGGAGTGAGGGAAGGACTTGGTATGTTGTGTAAGAGTGAGGGATGGACTTGGTATGTTGTGTAGGAGTGAGGGAAGGACTTGGTATGTTGTGTAGGAGTGAGGGAAGGACTTGGTATGTTGTGTAAGAGTGAGGGATGGACTTGGTATGTTGTGTAGGAGTGAGGGAAGGACTTGGTATGTTGTGTAGGAGTGAGGGAAGGACTTGGTATGTTGTGTAGGAGTGAGGGAAGGACTTGGTATGTTGTGTAAGAGTGAGGGAAGGACTTGGTATGTTGTGTAGGAGTGAGGGAAGGACTTGGTATGTTGTGTAGGAGTGAGGGAAGGACTTGGTATGTTGTGTAGGAGTGAGGGAAGGACTTGGTATGTTGTGTAAGAGTGAGGGATGGACTTGGTATGTTGTGTAGGAGTGAGGGAAGGACTTGGTATGTTGTGTAGGAGTGAGGGAAGGACTTGGTATGTTGTGTAGGAGTGAGGGAAGGACTTGGTATGTTGTGTAAGAGTGAGGGATGGACTTGGTATGTTGTGTAGGAGTGAGGGAAGGACTTGGTATGCTGTTTACGAGTGAGGGAAGGACTTGGTATGTTGTGTAGGAGTGAGGGAAGGACTTGATATGTTGTGTAAGAGTGAGGGAAGAACTTGGTATGTTGGGTTTGAGTGAGAGAAGGACTTGTAGTATTATGTAGGAGTGAGGGATGGACTTGGTATGTTGTGTAGGAGTGAGGGATGGACTTGGTATGTTGTGTAGGAGTGAGGGATGGACTTGGTATGTTGTGTAGGAGTGAGGGATGGACTTGGTATGTTGTGTGGGAGTGAGGGATGGACTTGGTATGTTGGGTTTGAGTGAGAGAAGGACTTGTAGTATTATGTAGGAGTGAGGGATGGACTTGGTATGTTGGGTTTGAGTGAGAGAAGGACTTGTAGTATTATGTAGGAGTGAGGGATGGACTTGGTATGTTGTGTAGGAGTGAGGGATGGACTTGGTATGTTGTGTAGGAGTGAGGGATGGACTTAGTATGTTGTGTAGGAGTGAGAGAAGGACTTGTAGTATTATGTAGGAGTGAGGGATGGACTTGGTATGTTGTGTAGGAGTGAGGGATGGACTTGGTATGTTGTGTAGGAGTGAGGGATGGACTTGGTATGTTGTGTAGGAGTGAGGGAAGGACTTGGTATGTTGTGTAGGAGTGAGGGATGGACTTGGTATGTTGTGTAGGAGTGAGGGATGGACTTGGTATGTTGTGTAGGAGTGAGGGATGGACTTGGTATGTTGTGTAGGAGTGAGGGATGGACTTGGTATGTTGTGTGGGAGTGAGGGATGGACTTGGTATGTTGTGTAGGAGTGAGGGATGGACTTGGTATGTTGTGTGGGAGTGAGGGATGGACTTGGTATGTTGTGTAGGAGTGAGAGAATTTCGTAGCAAATGCTCTATCTCATTCACCAGACTGAAAGTAAAACTTAAGTGTTTTATCTTTGGGGAGGGAGTTTTATAAGGCACTGAATATATTTGATTGAGAGGTAATTACACTGCTTCTTCAGTAGGTAGGACTATATTTTATATATGTTCCTGTATGTAAACATTGTCTAGTATGTTATATATATTTATTTATAATAAGTATGTAATAAGTAAATCAGCTTAACGTTGTGCATTTGTCAGGTAAAATAGTATGGTAATTGGCGGCATGGTATCCACATTGTGTGGGTCACGGCAAGTGCAGGGAGGTAGACGAGCCTGGCTGGTGATAGTGTGTTGTGCAAGTGTGGTACAATTGGTCTGGACTCAGGATATATTTATATGGAGATAAGTGGTGTATACTTTTGTACTTTTCTAGTGTATGGTGAGGCTGAGGTTCGGGTTTGGGTTAATTTAGGCTGTGGTCATCTGTACTGTACTTAAATTGTTCCTTCACTTGACCTTTGTTTGTGGTCTCTTAACTTTATAATGCTAAGTTATTCATTTCATGATTCATCTTCAACATGATACCTATATTTTGACTTAATCTGAGGGTTATTATTGAGAACCTGGAGATAATATAAGAGTCATTATAGTGTTTACCCTGCTTGTTGCTGTGACCACTCGTGTGATTTGACTAGTGGTAAATTCTTGATAAAGAGGAGTGCTGGCATAACAGTATGATGAAAGAGTGATTATAATTCTTGTCACCCTGCAATATATACAAAAAAAATCTATTTTTGATTAATAAAATTTTAATTTCACAGGTATTAACAGAAAATACTACTCCAGGGAGGATGAGGACCATAACTTGGTGTACAGATGACGAGGCAACATCAAGATGGACAAGAGAAACGATCAAGAGTACAGTAAAGGATGAACATTCTCTAAATAACTCAGTCTACCAAACATGACAGGAAGTTGTATTGTGTATAATTATGCAAGTGTAGTTTAGTTACGTTCACAAAAATACTACAACAGATTATAACAGTGTGTTGAAATCTTATCAACTGACTACTGTAGAGATAATGTAGCACTGTAGGAGTGAGGAAAGAACAAGCAATATTTTGTAGGAGCGAGGAAAGGACATGAAGTGATGTGTAGGAGTGAGGGAAGGACGTGCAGGGTTGTGTAGGAGTAAGAGAAGCACTTCCACTATTCTGTAGCGGTGAGGGAAGGACTTGCAGGGTTGTGTAGACGAGGGAACGACTTCTAGTATTGTGTAGGATTGAGGGATGGACTTCTAGTATTGTGTAGGAGTAAGGGAAGGACATGAAGTGATGTGTAGGAGTGAAAGGAGGTTTTGTAGTATTGTGTACGAGTGAGTGAAGTGCTTCTAGTATTGTTTAGGAGTGAGGGAAGGACTTGCAGTGTAGTGTAGGCGTGAAAGAAGGACTTGCAGGATTGTGTAGGAGTGAGGGAAGGACTTGCAGGGTTGTGTAGGAGTTAAGGAAGGACATGCAGGGTTGTGTAGGAGTGAGGGAAGGATTTGCAGTGTTGTGTAGGAGAGAAAGAAGGACTTGCAGGATTGTATAGGACTGAGTAAAGGACTTGCAGGTTTGTGTAGGAGTGAGGGAAGGACTTGCAGGATTGTGTAGGAGTGAGGAAAGGACTTGTAATATTGTAGGAGTGAGGGAAGGACTTGGTATGTTGTGTTGGAGTGAAGGAAGAACTTGTGGTTTTGTGTAGGGGTGAGGGAAGGACTTGTAGCGTTGTGTATCAGTGAGGGAAGGATTTGTAGCGTTGTGTATAAGTGAGGGAAGGACTTCTAGTATGGTGTAGGAGTAAGGGAAGGACTTACAGGGTTGTGAAGTAGTGAGAGAAGGACTTGCAGGGCTGTGTAGGAGTGAGAGAAGGACTTGCAGGGCTGTGTAGGAATGAGGGAAGGACTTGTAGTGTGGTGTATGAGTGATGGAAGGACTTGTAGTATTGTGTAGGCGTGAGGGAAGGACTTGTAGTGTGGTGTATGAGTGAGGGAAGGACTTGTAGTGTGGTGTAGGAGTGAGGGAAGGACTTGTAGTGTGGTGTTGGAGTGAGAGAAGGACTTGTAGTGTGGTGTATGAGTGAGGGAAGGACTTTTAGTGCAGTGTAGGAGTGAGGGAAGGACTTTGTGCAGTGTAGGATTGAGGGAAGGACTTGTAGTGTTGTGTATGAGTGAGGGAAGGACTTTTAGTGCAGTGTAGGAGTGAGGGAAGGACTCTGTGCAGTGTAGGATTGAGGGAAGGACTTGTTGTGTATGAGTGAGGGTAGGACTTGTAAAGGCGTGACCATATAGACTTGTGGCGTTGCGAAGTCTATAACTTCTAATACACTGTTGTAATCTTTTATGTGGATTTAACTAGACAGTCAGGAAGTATTTTGTTCAACTTAATTATTTTGGAGTTTAGTTTCATCTTCATTTGCAAAACAAAATATTCTATTCTTTCTGGCAGTGAAATAGAAGATGCTAGTTTAAGATTCTACTGTAACATTAAGTCATTATTATAGCTTTACAACTTACTTGTAACCAATGAGCATTTCCTGTGAAAAAACTTTTGAAATTGTAAAAAAAAAAAAGATTGTATTTGTTGCAAATGTTCTGAGGCAGTATGTCACTCCTAGGGGCTATGTGAGGCCCCCAGGGATTATATGCCGCCGCCACGGACTGTTTGGCTAATTAGGGCTGTGTGATGATCATAGGTGGTTGTCTTATGGATTTAAGGACAAAGTAAGGCTGTCAGGGGTAGTCTGATCCAACCAGCGGCTGTTTGTGGCTATATGGTGAATATCAACTTGGAGATGTGTGAGGCTCTTAGAGAGCTACTCTACTTGTGACTGAGGGGGTTAATTGATGCTCCTCATGTCTGTGTACAGAAAAAGATGAATATATCCTAAGTCTGTCTACCCGACATGACAGGAAATTGTATTGAGTATTATATTTACTGTTGGTTCAACAAGTCTTTTTAAATGCTTAAATAGATTATAACGGTGTATTGAAAATTTATCTACTGATTACTGTAGGACTGAGGGAAGGACTTCAGTATTGTGTAGGAATGAGGGAAGGACTTGTAGTGTTGTGTAGGAATGAGGGAAGGACTTGTAGTGTTGTGTAGGACCTACGGAAGGACATGTAATGGTGTTCGTAAATGAGGGAAGGACTTGTTGATCTAATGAATGAGAGGAAGACTTACTGACCTGCTAATTAGTGAGAGGAGGACTTAGTGACCTGCTAATTAGTGAGAGGAGGGCTTACTGACCTGCTAATTAGTGAGAGGAGGACTTACTGACCTGCTAATTAGTGAGAGGAGGACTTACTGACCTACTAGGAAGTGAGAGGAGGACTTACTGACCTAAGGAGTGAGAGGAGGACTTACTGACCTAAGGAGTGAGAGGAGGACTTACTGACCTATGGAGTGAGATGAGGATTTGCAGTGTTTTATAGGAGTGAGGAAAGGACATGCAATAATGTGTAATATGAGAGAAGGACTCATTGTGATATATAGGAGTGAGAGAAGGACTCACTGTGATGTGTAGGAGTGAGGGAAGGACTCAATGTGATGTGTAGGAGTGAGGGAAGGATTCACTGATGTGTGGGAAGGACTCACTGAGGTGTAGGGATGAGGAAAGGACTACCTGTGAGGTGTAGGAGTGAGGGAAGGACTCGCTGTGATGTGTAGGAGTGAGGAAGGACTCGCTGTGATGTGTAGGAGTGAGGGAAAGACTCGCTGTGATGTGTAGGAGTGAGGGAAAGACTCGCTGTGATGTGTAGGAGTGAGGAAGGACTCGCTGTGATGTGTAGGAGTGAGGGAAGGATTCACTGATGTGTGGGAAGGACTCAATGAGGTGTAGGGGTGAGGAAGGACTCGCTGTGATGTGTAGGAGTGAGGGAAAGACTCGCTGTGATGTGTAGGAGTGAGGAAGGACTCACTGTGATGTATAGGAGTGAAGGAAGGACTCGCTGTGATGTGTAGGAGTGAGGGAAGGACTCGCTGTGATGTGTAGGAGTGAGGGAAGGTCTCGCTGTGATGTGTAGGAGTGAGGGAAGGACTCGCTGTGATGTGTAGGAGTGAGGGAAGGACTCACGGTGAGGTGTAGGAGTGAGTGAAGGACGCACTGTGATGTATAGGAGTGAGTGAAGGACTCGCTGTGATGTGTAGGAGTGAGGGAAGGACTCACTGTGAGGTGCAGGAGTGAGGGAAGGACTCACTGTGAGGTGTAGGAGTGAGTGAAGGACTCACTGTGAGGTGTAGAAGTGAGGGAAGGACTGACTGTGAGGTGTTGGAGTGAGTGAGTGAGAGTGAGTGCGGGAGTGACTGACTGACTGAGGTGTAAAGTGAAGGTCTTCTGTCTCACCAATGAGGCAGACTATTGGTGATGACGTCATTGCTCTTGTGGTCTGTTCCACCATTGACTTAGACTACTAATGGTGACGTCACTGCTGTGGTCCACCAATGGAATGCCCAAGGTGACTTAGGTCACTTAAAATGCAGAGAACTTGTGACATAATGTTACAAGCAAGTTGTAATGATTTAATAAGAACTGAAAATTTCAGTAAATTCTTAAGGAAGCATCTTTTAATCCAGTGCCAGCAAGAGTAGAATAGTTCGTTATACAAGTGGAAATAAAACTGAAGTACAAAATAAGTCAACAATGTCATAACATTGTTGAAGTTTCGTTATTTTGTACAGTAGTTTCATCTTCATTTGTATAACACAATGTTTTACTCTAGCTGGCACAGCTCTGAAATATGAGATGCCAGTTTAAGAATTTAACTTAATTATCATTTAGTTATTAATTACGTGTTCACAACTTACTTTATAACCAATGAATTTTTCCTCTGGACAAAATTTTGTAATTGTATTTTGTTTTTCAAATGTTATACATATTAAAAATTAATTACAAGGCAGTGTATCTTCAAGGGGATAAGTGGTGTTTATGGCAACTTGGGGATGTGTGAGGCTCTTAAGAGCTGTCTGTGTCTCTGGGGAGGCTGATTGATTCTCCCCTAAGATCTACATGATGCTTCTAGGGGGCTTATAAGTAGCTAGTTGTGTACAGCTAGTAAGGGCTGTGTGTTGACACTGAAGGCTGTCTGTCACTGCTAGGGACAGTGAAGCTGCCAAGGGCTGGGTGCCGAGGCTTGTCTGAGACCCCTACTATAGAGATAGGCGAGACACGTCGACCAAGGTACACTGGTAGCCTTGCATGGTCCAGGTTGGGTCGCCTTTATGGGACCCTGTGTGCACAGGTTGTAGTACCATAAGGGCAACCTAACCTAGCAGTATCCTGGTGTCAATCATTGAAATAAATTTTTGTAGAATAACTTAATGTGTCGAATAAATGAAAAAAATACTTCTTTTTCTTTGTTTATAATAATCCTAATAAATAAGCTGAAAACAAAAGGGTTCCAAAGGCGAAAATGATAAGAGTCAATTTTTATACTTCCCGAAAAGTAGAAAATCTACGTCACCGAAAAGTAGATACTTACCATCATTTGAGAATCCAAATTTACGATATTTTTAATTCTTATAAGCTCGAACTTAGGAAAATTAGAAAGATCGTGTCACTTTATTTCTCAAAAGTTCGAACTTAAGAGAAAAAAAATCAAGATTTTTCTAATTCTCAAAAGATCGTAAGTATCTACTTTTCGGGACAGTAGATTATCTACTTTTCGCAAAATTAGGTAATATTTCCCCAAAATTCGATAATTTACTTCCCAGAAAAGTCGATAATCTACTTTCCCGAAAAGTAGAAAAAAAATCTACTTTTCGGGAAAGTAGATAACCAACTTTCCCGGAAAGTAGATATTTCCCATTTTCTATGATACAAATTTCCCGTTTTCTATGATAATCTACTTCGCAAAATTAGGTAATATTTCGTCAAAATTCGATAATTTACTTCCCAGAAAAGTCGATAATCTACTTTCCCGAAAAGTAGAAAAAAAATCTACTTTTCGGGAAAGTAGATAACCAACTTTCCCGGAAAGTAGATATTTCCCATTTTCTATGATACAAATTTCCCGTTTTCTATGATAATCTACTTCGCAAAATTAGGTAATATTTCGTCAAAATTCGATAAGTTACTTCCCAGAAAAGTCGATAATCTACTTTCCCGAAAAGTTGAAAAAAAATCTACTTTTCGGGAAAGTACAGTAGATAACCAACTTTCCCGGAAAGTAGATATTTCCCATTTTCTATGATACAAATTTCCCGTTTTCTATGATAATCTACTTCGGAAAAATAAGTAATATTTCCCCCCGAAAATATTAGTAAAATTTCGAGAAAACTAGATAATCTACTTTCCCGAAAAGTAGATACTTACGATCTTTTCAGTATCCGAACTTACTTTCTTTTTAATTGTCGTAAGTTCGAACTAAAGAGAAAAAATAACTTACGATTTTTCTAATTCTCAAAAGATCGTAAGTATCTACTTTTCAGTGACGTCGATTTTCTACTTTTCGGGAAAGTATAAAAATTGGCTCTTATCATTTTTGTCTGTGGAACCATTTTGTTTTCAACTTTTTTTATTAGGATTATTATAAACAAAGAATAAGTTGTTTTTTTTTCATTTATACTCCACATTAAGTTACTATACAAATATGTATTGCAATGATTGACACCAGGTTACTGCTAGGTTAGGTTGCCCTTATGGTACTACAACCTGTGCACACAGGGTCCCATAAAGGCGACCCAACCTGGACCATGCAAGGCTACCAGTGTACCTTAGTCGACGTGTCTCGCCTATCTCTATAGTAGGGGTCTCAGACAAGCCTCGGCACCCAGCCCTTGGCAGCTTCACTGTCCCTAGCAGTGACAGACAGCCTTTAGTGTCAACACACAGCCCTTACTAGCTGTACACAACTAGCTACTTATAAGCCCCCTAGAAGCATCATGTAGATCTTAGGGGAGAATCAATCAGCCTCCTCAGAGACACAGATAGCTCTTAAGAGCCTCACACATCCCCAAGTTGCCATAAACATCACTTATCCCCTTGAAGATACACTGCCTTGTAATTAATTTTTAATATGTATAACATTTGAAAAACAAAATACAATTACAAAAGTTTGTCCAGAGGAAAAATTCATTGGTTACAAAGTAAGTTGTGAACACGTAATAAATTAACTGATAATTAAGGTAAATTCTTAAACTGGCATTTTTTATTGAAATGCTGTGCCAGCTAGAGTAAAACATTGTGTTATACAAATGGAGATAAAACTACTGTACAAAATATCGTAACGTCAACAATATTATGACATTGTTGACTTATTTTGTACTTCAGTTTTATTTCCACTTGTAAAGCGAACTATTTTACTCCTGCAGGCACTGGATTAAAAGAAGCTAGTTTAAGAATTTACGGTAATTTTCAGTTCTTATTAAATCATTACAACTTGCTTGTAACATTATGTCACAAGTTCTCTGCATTTTAAGTGAGCTGAAGTCACTTTAGGCATTCCATTGCTCGACCACACCAGTGACGTCACCACTAGTAGCCTCCGTCAATGGTGGAACAGACCACAAGAGCAATGACGTCATCAACAGTAGTCTGCGTCATTGGTGAGACAGACGCCCTTCACTTTACACCTCACAGGGAGTTATTCCCTCACTCCTACACATCACAGCGAGTCCTTCCCTCACTCCTACACTTCACAGCGAGTCCTTTCCTCACCACTACACCTCATTGAGTCCTTCCCTCACCCCTACACATCACAGCGATTCCTTCCCTTATCCTACACAACATTGTATGTCCTCTCACTCCTATGAAACACTGAAAATCCTCCTCTCACTCCTTAAGTCATTAAGTCCTCCTCTCACTTCTTAGTAGGTCAGCAAGTCCTTCCCTCATTTACGAACATCTCTACATGTCCTCCTCTAGTTCCTACACAGCACTGCAAGTCCTTCCCTCATTCCTACACAATACTGAAGTCCTTCCCTCATTCCTACAGTAATCAGTAGATAAACTTTCAATGCACCGTTATAATCTATTTTAGCATTTATAAAGACTTGTTGAACCAACAGTAAATATTATACACAATACAACTTCCTGTCATGTCGGGTAGACAGACATATTTAGGATATATTCATCTTTTTCTGTACACAGACATTAGGAGCATCAATTAACCCCCTCAGTCACAAGTAGAGTAGCTCTCTAAGAGCCTCACACATCTCCAAGTTGATATTCACAATATAGCCACAAACAGCCTCTGGTTGGATCAGACTACCCCTGACAGCCTTACATAGTCCTTAAATCCATTATAGAACCACCTATGATCATCACACAGCCGAAATTAGCTAAACAATCCGTGGCGGCGGCATACAAGCCCGGGGGGCTTCACATGGCCCCAAAGGAGTGACATACTGCGTCAGAACATTTACAGCAAATACAATCTTTTTTTTTTTTTACAATTTCAAAAGTTTGCCCACACTACATGCTCACTGGTTACAAGTAAGTTGTAAAGCTCTTATAATTACTTAATTTTACAGTAAAATCTAAAACTAACATTGTGTATTTCAATGCCAGGAAGAATAAAATATTTTGTTTTGCAAATGAAGATGAAACTAAACAACAAAATAATTAAGTTGAACAAAATACTTCCTGACTGTCTAGTTACAAATCCACATAAGAGATTACAACAGTGTATTAGAAGTTATAAGCTTCGCAACGCCACAAGTCTATATGGCCACTCCTATACAAGTCCTTCCCTTACTCCTACACAATACTACAAGTCCTTCCCTCACTCATACACAACACCACAAGTCCTTCCCTCACTCCTACACAAACCTGCACGTCCTTCCCTCACTCCTACACAAACCTGCACGTCCTTCCCTCACTCCTACACAACCCTGCAAGTCCTTCCGTCACTCGTACACAACCCTGCACGTCCTGTCCTTCCCTCACTCCTTCACAACACTGCAAGTCCTTCCCTCACTCCTACACAACCCTACAAGTCCTTCCGTCACTCGTACACAAACCTGCACGTCCTGTCCTTCCCTCACTCCTTCACAACACTGCAAGTCCTTCCCTCACTCCTACACAACCCTGCAAGTCCTTCCGTCACTCGTACACAAACCTGCACGTCCTGTCCTTCTCTCACATCTACACAACCCTGCACGTCCTTCTCTCACATCTACACAATCTTGCAAGTCCTTCTTTAACTCCTACACAACACTGCAAGTCCTTTCCTCATTTCTACACAACACTGCAAGTCCTTCCCTCACTCCTAAACAATAGTAGAAGTCCTTCCCTCGACTACACAACCCTGCAAGTCCTTCCCTCACTCCTCCACATCACCGCATGTCTTTCCCTCACTCCTACATAATATTGCGTGTTCTTTCCTCACTCCTACAGTGCTACAGTGTCTCTACAGTAGTAAGTAGATAAGATTTCAACACACTGTTATAATCTGTTGTAGTATTTTTGTGAACATAACTAAACTACACTTGCATAATTATACACAACACAACTTCCTGTCATGTTTGGTAGACTGAGTTATTTAGAGAATGTTCATCCTTTACTGTACTCTTGATCGTTTCTCTTGTCCATCTTGATGTTGCCTCGTCATCTGTACACCAAGTTATGGTGCTCATCCTCCCTGGAGTAGTATTTTCTGTTAATACCTGTGAAATTAAAATTTTATTAACAAAAAGTAGTTGTTTTTTTGTATATATTGCAGGGCAACAAGAATTAAAATCACTCTTTCTTCATACTGTTATGCCAGCACTCCTCTTTATCAAGAATTTACCACTAGTCAAGTCACACGAGTGGTCACAGCAACAAGCAGGGTAAACACTATAATGACTCTTATATTATCTCCACCACATTCTCAATAATAACCCTCAGATTAACTCAAAATATAGGTATCATGTTGAAGATGAATCATGAAATGCATAACTTAGCATTTTACAGATAAGAGACCACAAACGAAGGTCAAGAAAAGGAACAATTTAAGTACAGTACAGATGACCACAGCCGAAATTAACCAAAACCTCAGCCTAACCATACACTAGAAAAGTACAAAAGTATACACCACTTATTTCCATATAAATATATCCTGCGTCCAGACTAATTGTACCACACTTGCACCACACACTATCACCAGCCAGGCTCGTCTACCTCCCTGCACTTGCCGTGACCCACACAATGTGGATACCATGCCGCCAATTACATACCATTTTACCTAACAAATGCACAACGTTAAGCTGATTTACTTATTACATACTTATTATAAATTGGTATATATAACAAATTAGACAATGTTTACATACAGGGACATATATAAAATATAGTCCTACCTACTGAAGAAGCAGTGTAGTTACCTCTCAACCAAATATATTCAGTGCCTTATAAAACTCCCTCCCCAAAGATAAAACACTTGTGTTTTATTTTCAGTCTGGTGAATGAGATAGAGCATTTGCTACGAAATTCCCTCACTCCTACACAACATACCAAGTCCATCCCTCACTCCTACCCAACATACCAAGTCCATCCCTCGCTCCTACACAACATACCAAGTCCTTCCCTCACTCCTACACAACATACCAAGTTCATCCCTCACTCCTACACAACATACCAAGTCCTTCCCTCACTCCCACACAACATACCAAGTTCATCCGTCACTCCTACACAACATACCAAGTCCTTCCCTCACTCCTACACAACATACCAAGTCCTTCCCTCACTCCTACACAACATACCAAGTCCTTCCCTCACACAACATACCAAGTCCTTCCCTCACACAACATACCAAGTCCTTCCCTCACTCCTACACAATACTGCAAGCCCTTCCCTCACTCCTACACAACCCTGCAAGTCCTTCCCTCACTCCTACACAATACTAGAAGCCCTTCCCTCACTCCTACACAACACTACAAGTCCTTCCCTCACTCCTACACAATACTAGAAGCCCTTCCCTCACTCCTACACAATACTACAAGTCCTTCCCTCACTCCTACACAATACTACAAGTCCTTCCCTCACTCCTACACAATACTACAAGTCCTTAACTCACTCCTACACAATACTACAAGTCCTTCCCTCACGCATAGACAATACTACAAGTCCTTCCCTCACTCCTACACAATACAACAAGTTCTTCCCTCACTCCTACACAATACTACAAGTCCTTCCCTCACTCCTACACAATACTACAAGTCCTTCCCTCACTCCTATACAATACTACAAGTCCTTCCCTCACTCCTACACAATACTACCAGTCCTTCCCTCACTCCTACACAATACTACAAGTTCTTCCCTCACTCCTACACAATACTACAAGTCCTTCCCTCACTCCTACACAATATTGCAAGCCCTTCCCTCACTCCTTCACAACAGTGCAAGTCCTTCCTTCACTTCTACACAACCCTGCAAATCCTTCCCTCACTCCTACAAAAACCTACATGTCCTTCCTTAACCCTTACACAACCCTGCAAGTCCTTCCCTCACTCGTACACAATCCTGCAAGTCCTTCCCTCACTCCTACACAATATTACAAGCACCTCCCTCACTCCTACACAATACTAGAAGCCTTCCCTCACTCCTACATAATGCTGCAAGTCCTTCCCTCATTCCTACACATCACTTCTTGTCCTTTCCTCACTCTTACATAATATTGCGTGTTCTTTCCTCACTCCTACAGTGCTACAGTGTCTCTACAGTGATAAGTAGATAAGATTTCAACACACTGTTATAATCTGTTGTAGTATTTTTGTGAACGTAACTAAACTACACTTGCATAATTATACACAACACAACTTCCTGTCATGTTTGGTAGACTGAGTTATTTAGAGAATGTTCATCCTTTACTGTACTCTTGATCGTTTCTCTTGTCCATCTTGATGTTGCCTCGCCATCTGTACACCAAGTTATGGTCCTCATCCTCCCTGGAGTAGTATTTTCTGTTAATACCTGTGAAATTAAAATTATTAACCAAAAATAGTTTTTTTTGTATATATTGCAGGGTGACAAGAATTAATATCACTCTTTCTTCATACTGTTATGCCAGCACTCCTCTTTATCAAGAATTTACCACTAGTCAAGTCACAAGTCACACGAGTGGTCACAGCAACAAGCAGGGTAAACACTATGATGACTCTTATATTATCTCCACCACATTCTCAATAATAACCCTCAGATTAACTCAAAATATAGGTATCATGTTGAAGATGAATCATGAAATGCATAACTTAGCATTTTACAGATAAGAGACCACGAACGAAGGTCAAGAAAAGGAACAATTTAAAATCAGTATAGATGACCACAGCCTAAATTAACCCTAACCCGAAACTCAGCCTCACCAAACACTAGAAAAGTACAAAATTATACTCCACTTATCTCCATATAAATATATCCTGAGACCAGACCAATTGTACCACACTTGCACCACACACTATCACCAGCCAGGCTCGTCTACCTCCCTGCACTTGCCGTGACCCACACAATGTGGATACCATGCCGCCAATTACCATACTATTTTACCAAACAAATGCACAACGTTAAGCTGATTTACTTATTACATACTTATTATAAATTAATATATACAACAAACTAGACAATGTTTATATACACGGACATATATAAAATATAGTCCTACCTACTGAAGAAGCAGTGTAGTTACCTCTCAATCAAATATATTCAGTGCCTTATAAAACTCCCTCCCCAAAGATAAAACACTTATGTTTTACTTTCAGTTTGGTGAATGAGATAGAGCATTTGCTACGAAATTCCCTCACTCCTACACAACATACCAAGTCCTTCCCTCACTCCTACACAACATACCAAGTCCTTCCCTCACTCCTACACAACAAAATAAGTCTTTCCTTCACTCCTACACCACACTACAAATTCGTCCCTCACTCCTACACAATACTACAAGTCCTTCCCTCACTCATACACAACACTACAAGTCCTTCCCTCACTTCTACACCACACTACAAGTCCTTCCCTCACTCCTATATAACATAGCAAGTCCTTCCCTCACTCCTACACAAAACTACAAGTCCTTCCCAAACTCCTACACAATGCTACAATTCCATCCCTCACTCTTACACAATACTACATGTCCTTCCTTAACTTCTACACAACCCTGCAAGTCCTTCCCTCACTCCTACACAACCCTGCAAGTCCTTCCCAAACTCCTACACAATGCTACAATTCCATCCCTCACTCTTACACAATACTACAAGTCCCTCCCTCACTCCTACACAACCCTGCAGGTCCTTCCCTCACTCATACAAAAACCTATTAGTCCTTCCTTAACTTCTACACAACCCTGCAAGTCCTTCCCTCACTCCTACACAACCTTGCAAGTCCTTCCCTCACTCCTCCACATCACCGCATGTCCTTTCCTCACTCCTACATAATATTGCGTGTTCTTTCCTCACTCGTACAATGCTACAGTATCTCTACAGTAGTAAGTAGATAAGATTTCAACACACTGTTATAATCTGTTGTAGTATTTATGTGGACGTATTTAACCAACACTTACATATATACAATACAACTTCCTGTCATGTTTGGTAGACTGAGTTATTTAGAGAATGTTCATCCTTTACTGTACTCTTGATCGTTTCTCTTGTCCATCTTGATGTTGCCTCGCCATCTGTACACCAAGTTATGGTCCTCATCCTCCCTGGAGTAGTATTTTCTGTTAATACCTGTGAAATTAAAATTTTATTAACCAAAAATAGTTTTTTTTGTATATATTGTAGGGCGACAAGAATTAAAATCACTCTTTCTTCATACTGTTATGCCAGCACTCCTCTTTATCAAGAATTTACCACTAGTCAAGTCACAAGTCACACGAGTGGTCACAACAACAAGCAGGGTAAACACTATAATGACTCTTATATAATCTCCACGACATTCTCAATAATAACCCTCAGATTAACTCAAAATATAGGTATCATGTTGAAGATGAATCTTGAAATGCATAACTTAGCATTTTACAGATAAGAGACCACAAACGAAGGTCAAGAAAAGGAACAATTTAAAATCAGTACAGATGACCACAGCCTAAATTAACCCTAACCCGAAACTCAGCCTCACCAAACACTAGAAAAGTACAAAATTATACTCCACTTATCTCCATATAAATATATCCTGAGTCCAGACCAATTGTACCACACTTGCACCACACACTATCACCAGCCAGGCTCGTCTACCTCCCTGCACGTGCCGTGACCCACACAATGTGGATACCATGCCGCCAATTGCCATACTAATTTACCAAACAGATGCACAACGTTAAGCTGATTTACTTATTACATACTTATAAATTAATATATACAACAAACTAGACAATGTTTACATACAGGAACATATATAAAATATAGTCCTACCTACTGAAGAAGCAGTTTAATTACCTCTCAATCAAATATATTCAGTGCCTTATAAAACTCCCTCCCCAAAGATAAAACACTTATGTTTTATTTTCAGTCTGGTGAATGAGATAGAGCATTTGCTACGAAATTCCCTCACTCCTACACAACATACCAAGTCCTTCCCTCACTCCTACACAACATACCAAGTCCATCCCTCACTCCTACACAACATACCAAGTCCATCCCTCACTCCTACACAACAAAATAAGTCCTTCCCTCACTCCTACACGACACTACAAATTCGTCCCTCACTCCTACACAATACTACAAGTCCTTCCCTCACTCATACACAACACTACAAGTCCTTCCCTCACTTCTACACCACACTACAAGGCCTTCCCTCACTCCTATATAACATAGCAAGTCCTTCCCTCACTCCTATATAACATAGCAAGTCCTTCCCTCACTCCTACACAAAACTACAAGTCCTTCCCAAACTCCTACACAATGCTACAATTCCATCCCTCACTCTTACACAATACTACAAGTCCTTCCCTCACTCCTACACAATACTACAAGTCCTTCCCTCACTCCTACACAACCCTGCAAGTCCTTCCCTCACTCCTACACAACCCTGCAAGTCCTTTCCTCACTCCTACATAATATTGCGTGTTCTTTCCTCACTCCTACAGTGCTACAGTATCTCTACAGTAGTCAGTAGATAACATTTCAACACACTGTTATAATCTGTTGTAGTATTTATGTGAACGTATTTAAACAACACTTACATAATTATACACAACACAACTTCCTGTCATGTTTGGTAGACTGAGTTATTTAGAGAATGTTCATCCTTTACTGTACTCTTGATCGTTTCTCTTGTCCATCTTGATGTTGCCTCGTCATCTGTACACCAAGTTATGGTCCTCATCCTCCTTGGAGTAGTATTTTCTGTTAATACCTGTGAAATTAAAATTTTATTAACCAAAAATAGTTTTTTTTGTATATATTGTAGGGCGACAAGAATTAATATCACTCTTTCTTCATACTGTTATGCCAGCACTCCTCTTTATCAAGAATTTACCACTAGTCAAGTCACAAGTCACACGAGTGGTCACAACAACAAGCAGGGTAAACACTATAATGACTCTTATATTATCTCCACCACATTCTCAATAATAACCCTCAGATTAACTCAAAATATAGGTATCATGTTGAAGATGAATCATGAAATGCATAACTTAGCATTTTACAGATAAGAGACCACAAACGAAGGTCAAGAAAAGGAACAATTTAAAATCAGTAATGATGACCACAGCCTAAATTAAACCTAACCAGAACCTCAGCCTCACCAAACACTAGAAAAGTACAAAAGTATACTCCACTTATCTCCATATAAATATATCCTGAGTACAGACCAATTGTACCACACTTGCACCACACACTATCACCAGCCAGGCTCGTCTACCTTCCTGCACTTGCCGTGACCCACACAATGTGGATACCATGCCGCCAATTACCATAATATTTTACCTAACAAATGCACATCGTTAAGCTGATTTACTTATTACATACTTATTATAAATTAATATATATAACAAACTAGACCCAGTCATGTCGGTACCTTGGGGAATGAGGCAACAGATGGCCTTGCCAAGACGAGCTGCAACAAGGCCACGCCTGACTACGTTGTTCCTCGAACACTTTTACAGCTTAGGACCCAAATTCGCCGCGAACAGAGAGAAGCTCGGGAAGCAGCCATCACCCTGGACTCCCCGCCCACCTGGTACGATGTCCTCCGTAAACTTCCTGACCTCTCGTATGTCTATGGGAAAGGGTCGCGGAAAAGGGACGTGATTGCTGCCCGTATCATCATTGGGTATGACTTTGCTTGGGAGATTGGTATCCCCGCATCCCCTGAGCAACGCTCTTGTGCATTATGCAGAAGACCCGACAGCAGCACCCTTATCCACTACCTCCTAAGATGTCCCCACACACAACGCTTCCGTGACGCCTGCTGGACCACCACTCCTCGACCCCCTGACGGAGACACGATGATCCTCCCCATACTGGCCAGATATATGTAAATAACATTAATTATGTATTAAAGGAATATCCTTCCTTCCTTAGGCTTTGGTAAGCCCCTTTATAATATTTATACTGTATATACGTGTGACACTTGCCAGATGCTTTTGGTGTTATTGTACAGGGGTACCTAGTGACAGCACTAGGATCCCGCTTCCTCTATCAAGGAATAAACATTTGAAATTGAATTGAATTGATCCAAGTGACGCGCTAGGTATTTACACTATCAAGGGCAAATAATTATATTGGAAATGTTGGTTAGTGATCCCATTACATAATTTACTTCAGCAATAGCAGCATATGAGCCCCGGTGACGATACCTACCACTCTTACCCTAACAAAAACTTCAACTGAACAAGGTGTTAAACATGACATAACCAGGCCGATAACCCTCATGTATGTATGTATGTATGTTTTTTACTCAATAAATTCATTCAAAATCAAGGTCCCAGTACAGGTGGATAAGTATCCCGCACTGCAACAACAATGTATCGATACTAATTCTAGGATTTTGTTCATACAGTATATCCATATATTAGCTTAGGTTAATAGCCATCTTAATACCAGTATTATCTGTCTATCCACATACTAGCTTAGGTTAATAGCCATCTTAATAACAGTATTATCTGTCCAAGCCACGGCATCCACAACTCCTGTACACACGGCGGAGAGCTACACTACCGCCTCCTCCTCCCTGGACCCCACAGTACAACTTGTTATCACCTTACCTTCACTCAACTGCTAATAACCACAACGTAGAGTCCTGGAAGCCCTCACGACGCCACAAACACGAGGTAATCCACAAACAGCAAACGTAAAACATGGAAATAGCGATCAAATACTGTATGACCACACACACATGTTGCCTCCACCACTGCAGGACCTCTAATGATCACTGGCGAGTGGCGAACCCGAGGTGCTTCGATTCATTAATTCATTGGTTCGCTTTACTGATTCATATGAAAATAATCGACTGGACGGCGGAAAGAACACCATACACGATTGGTCCGTCATCTATAATCTCATTAATTTTCTTAAATCACTTCTATCCACCATTAGCTAAAATAAAACTGATAATTATTAACGAAAGAGTCATGAGTTTCGAAGCTTCGTCAACGATCCGCTCTCACGTCACTAAGCTAGTCCACAACCAAACAAGCAGTTGGCTTCCACGATTAGCATACGCGTAATACCCCCATTACAATTTTTTATTATTATTACTATTATTATTATTAGTATTACATTATGAGTAGGAGGGAGGGGGGAGGGAGGCAGAGAGCAGAAGGGAGGGAGGGAGGGAGGCAGGGAACAGAGGGGGAGGGAGCAGAGAGGAAGGGAGGGAATGACATTTTCCTGGAACAACCTATATAGGAACATTTATTTTATTTTGTTTAGATATCAAACAGGTATTTCAATAATCTCATCAGTTAGGTTAGGTTAGGTATTAGACATGTTAAACGACTCTCCTTAGCTCAATTTGATCTAAAAGCTGATGACTATCGCCTCAGACCCGCCAGTAGATGGTAGTATAGGAACATAAACTAGGGTGAAAAATATATCAGTTTGGTGCAGGAAATCGGTTACCGTTCACTGTATACCGAGCAGGTCACAGTACAGAGACAGGAGAGACAGACAGAGAGAGACAGACAGGGAGAGACAGATAGAGAGAAAAGAGAAAGAGGCAGAGAAAGAGACATACAGAGATAGATAGAGAGAGAGAGATAAAAACAGAGAGAGAGAGAGAGAGAGAGAGAGAGAGAGAGAGAGAGAGAGAGAGAGGGATCCACCAAGAACCCTCATGTCACCTGGGGAAGCAACTTTAAGCCCAGGTAATAACACAAATGTCACTCAGGTGTATTAGTGTAATTAACTGCAGCGACACATGATAAACACCCTAGCTCACCTGCTGGGTCAACTGTGGTGCAGATTCAGGTAAAACTTTCTTAATTAGTGTCGCACAGGTAATTCTGCGTCAGGTGATAATGATGAATGCTTGTGTCAGGGGATTTTTGGGGATGTTTTTTGTGTGTATTTTGGGACGAGGAAAAGTTTTGAGAATTAAAAACTTTTGTGAGTAAGAAATTATGATTTGTTTTTATTGTTGTTGTTAAAAATATATTATTTTATGGATGAATTATTTTTTTTAGGGATGTCTTTGTATTATTGAATGACTTGAGGAACCGTGTGTTTATACAGTGAGAGCGAGAGAGCGAGAGAGAGAGAGAGAGAGAGAGAGAGAGAGAGAGAGAGAGAGAGAGGAGTTTCCTAAGGAGGCCAAACGTTCCTTCTCCGCGTCGACACCATGTTGGCAACAGGACGAATTATTTATAGAATATCCCAAATTGGACACGTGTAGGGAAAAATAACTCTTTGAAAAGATTTAATTGAAAAGTTTATCTCTTTCGTCAGTTTCAAAATAGAACTGTAAGTATATTCAGAAGACCAAGAAACACACACACACACACACACACACACACACACATAACCTTGAACCCTGATTCATTCATCGAAGTTAACAATGAAGACGAGTCAATGTTAGTCTGGCTCGCTTTGATCGCTTGTTCTTTCCCCATTCAGTTGCTCTTTACAGCCACTAAAAGAAAGCAAAGGCAAACTCTGACACTGACGCTGCAGAAGTGAGGAAAAAAATTGTCTTATATCTGTGAATTTTCATCCAGGAGACAAGTTGGAATCACCACATAAATCTTCTATTTTATTATCTTTCCAGAATTCGTGATGTTAAAACGATTTATTCTTTCAATATTCGTCTAATAATCTCTAATGTCTTCATGGGCGTAGGCAAGTTTTCCCCGATATCTGGATAATGTATATCTAGTGTCTGGATAATATCTTGGAAAAGTTTCTGAAATATCGTCGTGGAAAGTGGATGATATTTCCCTGGGTTAAGAATAATATATCAACGGGATTCTGATAATATCCCCATAGGACTCAGGGAATATCTTTGTGGCTTGGATAATATCTTAGGAATGGATAATATTATTTTACTCTATTATTTCCCCCCTTAAGGAAACATAATGGAAGTTAGAGTTTCTTGTATAGTTAATGGAGCTTCTTTTACCACAACTTAAGCTGGAAAAATTTAACTGTTGGAGATTTTCCTGGCTAAGGAAAGTAGGACAGACAGACAGACAGACAGACAGACACAGACAGACAGACATACAGACAGATTACCAGCCTACGACTTACTTTCTCCATGTCATATCACATAAAAGTTTATTCCTTCCCCAAAATATAAAAATCTTCCACACATCGATTTCAGCACCGCGTAGTTAGATCAGATGAGGATGGTTGAATTACCTTGTCCGTCGTGTTATATCCAGTGACTGGTTCCTCATGAATAATTTCCCTGACAGAGGACAGTCAATTTACCCCCAACATTCGTTCGTCAGTCACATATACAGGCCCCTTCACTCGTGCGTTTACAGGGGTCGTCAGTGTTTGTGCAGTGTGGCAGCCCTGTGTTTGTTTACATTCGACAGAAGGAAACTCGGAATAATAAACAAATTTTGGCATCAAATTAAAACAATATTAGAACAAATACCGAACCAGGTGTTCAGGGAATTTTGACCGCAGTTGTACACTCACTACAACTGAGCGAATGTTGTGGGTGAAATCTTAAACGCGTAACAAAGAAAGAGAAGAAGATGGAGGTCTGTAAATCTTTCATCTACCAGAGCTTTTACCAACTTGTCTCCTTCAATTATTTTTCACCTGCTCTTACTGTCAGTTCCAATCCGATTTCACTGTTGTTTTCGTGACAATTTTCAGAGATGGTCTACGAGTTGTGGTTTTTGCACCCTCAGTAGTTGTCTGTACACATCGATCATTGTTTTCTATTTAGTGTGAGTGACGATCCTCGACGCATCTGTTTACATCATTCCCACTTTCACACTTCGTCTGGATATATCCATTTGCGTCTCATTTACATACGTGTTAATTCTGACCATAGCGTGTGACACTTCCTATGATTACAAATAAAGGTCGAGCTTCACTGTTGAATATTCACAGACCGTCACTACAATACTAACATTCAGCATCTACGTGACAGCTGCCTCATACATCAGCTGCACCATAAAACGTTTTTTAGTTAAATTTGTTTATATTCTTTGAAATAGGCCTATGTTTTGGCGGCCATTTTGGAAACTAGTCTATCAAGAGTCCTTCTCAGGTTGTTCATAACTAGTATTCTAAGTATGTACTAAATGTACATAATTGTACATTTGGCTGCACATTTTGAATTAATTATCTTTTTATCATACTCTTCAGTTTCCTCGCCTCTGTAGAAATTGGGCAGAAATATAGATATATTTAATTTTTTTCTCTTTCTGATATTAAAAGCATCCTGGACCAAGGAGGAACAGTCCACCATAACGTGTCTCTACTCACGCTCAGTTTGTCTCTCACTTCCGCCTTGTGGGACCAAGTGCTTCTTTGGGCCAACACGTCCACTATTTCCTCCAGCATAACATCATCAAAGAGTGTTCCTACATTACCACTCTCTATAACGGCGTTTCTCTCTCCTTCTCCATTAACTGCGGCTGTTTTATGTTTCGGGCAATATTTCTGCCTCTCGCCTGGGTGGTGACACCATCTGTCAAAGGCATAAGCAGTTTTACTTCCACTGCTTGGCGTCAGTCACTCCACTGTGATGATGACGGGCGGTAAGAGGATTTGTGTGTGTGTGTGTGTGTGTGTGTGTGTGTGTGTGCGTGTGTGTGTGTGTGTGTGTGCGTGTGTGCGTGTGTGTGTGTGTGTGTGTGTGTGTGTGTGTTTCTTTCCTACAACACACCAACCAGCTACGTCCCCCTCCCTCACCTCTCATCCATTCTTTACATCACCCATCCCTCCCCCTGATCTTCTCCCCCACCTATCATCCATCTCTAAATCATACACAACATAAGTCTCTCAATGTGTCGATACCACCTAACCTAACCTAACCTAACCTAACCTAACCTAACCTCACATATTTCCCTAAAGTTTTTGTATATCTTTTTATTGCTATTCGTTTCACTTAATACATTATTCCTCTTAATGCCCAATGGAAGAGTTTGAGCTTTTTCTTTGATATTGACGTATTTTTTTTTACGATTGTGAAGTCTCTCGTCTTTGTTTAGTAACTTTACTCCATTACATTTGTCTGGTCTCGTTGTAATAGACGATTTATGAGCTGTAGTACCTTGAAAACGGTTTATTATTTATTTATTTATTTTTTTGGTTAGAGGCAATTTTTTTTTTTGCAAGTCAATTATCTTAATGTTTTTTTTTTGTTACGTTGAGTTATAATATTGATGGTATTGTAATTTATTTATTTTATGGTTTAGGTTTAATGATGACAAGAGAGATATTGTTAAAACGTTACCGAATAAATTTAGTTTGTTTATCCATGCGTCTGAGTTGTTATTCATCCCTCGAGGAGAGTCAATTCCATTAGTTTTATATTTATGAGAGTAGAGTAATCATTCTTTACAACACTGGCATTGGAACAGAGACCAGATATACGTCTTTTTTAGTATAGGTGAGGGAAAAATGTCTGGGTGAAGGAAAAAAGGATCTTTTTTCCTCGTGGGGGTATTAGAAATTTCCGGTATTTATTTTTATTTTTTATATCAGAAAGTTGTCAGCGTGTGAGAAAGATTCCAATTTTAGGGTGAAAACGTAATCCTATTAACGAAAGAGCGTCTGTGTGGAAACTTTCAGCGGCCCTTGGTGGGGTGGAGGTGATTTCATGCAAACGTGAAGAGTGAGAGGCAGTTTTACTACTCTTACCGGGGCCTGGAAGATTTAACCCCTAACAACAACTAGAGCGCTCAGGTATGAATACAGGTTAGGTCAGGTCAGGTCAGGTCAGGTTAGGTCAGGTTAGGTTAGGTTTAATTGTAATCATTAATAATAGTTAAATATATTCATGACTGAAACTTTGGCTATTGGCGTAGGTGATAAAGTTGTTTACGGAAAGATTTTCATCACAGAGCAAATTGTAAGATTAGTTAATTGTTTACAAGTCTTGATAACACAAACAATCATACAAAATCCGGATCATATGGACTGAGATACGTTCATTATATGGAGGTTTCATTGTATATTATATGTACTGAGATACGTTCATTATATGGAGGTTTCATTGTATATTATATGTACTGAGATACGTTCATTATATGGAGGTTTCATTGTATATTATATGTACTGTAATGTTATTTTGAATATTAATTTGATAAACATATCTTCATATCCGACCACATATTAGTGAACAGTTAAATAATAAAATCCTGTTGGTCGCCTCTCCTCCTGAACCACGAACCCCGAGAGAGTCAGACTCGTGAACCCAAAGAAACAGTAGACTGATACATTATTCTATCCATAAATGCTTCGGATTCATAAGTCTGAATCTCTCAGGGTTCGTGGTTCAGGAGGACAGGTGAACGGAGGACCTTAGTAATTAACTCTACCTTTGTTGTCATCATAGAATAAATAACTCCAACTTACATCAAGAAATAAACTCTGAACTATAAACTAGAACAAAGTCTCACACACTTGGAGTCGTTGTTCCTCGTCTTCAGTTAATTTTTTCTTTGTAATTGGTGGAAGAAATACGACAGTTGAGTTAGAACTTGACTAATTAGGCTTCTTATGACAACGTTAGACTCCACCTGATATCTTTGTCGCTCCCACACACACACACACACACACATATATCAGTCACTCTCTGTTTGATATTGTGAACGTAAAACACGAGATAGTTAACCTTCAGATGACCTCTACTGCGTATCAAAGCACCTCACCTCTGACCTGTTACTCAATTAAATATCTAAGTTTTGACCTTCATTTGACCTATAGAGCTATGACCCTACTGCCCCTACCCCTACCTTTCTCCCCACCTCCTCGTCCACCCCCCCATCTCCCCTCCCCTACCCCACCTCCCCTTCCCTGCCCCCCCATCTCCCCTCCCCTACTCCACCTCCCCTTCCCTCCCCATCTCCCCTCCTCCTCCCAAGTGACTTAATTCTGTCCTTTTACTCTGCGCGATTTTTACTTCTACCGAGAATGAATACACCGTAGAGGACAAACACCTTCCACGACTATTATAAACAACTTGAAGAATAGAATAAGAGATTGACTAGACACCTTTTACACAGTAGAGATCGAGACAATCTCTGTGTGGTATTATCAAGAGACATATTTCTCATACTTAATATCTCTTCCCTGTTCTCTCTCGCGTCCACTGTGTCATTGTTACTGTCTCTCTCTCATGGGCAAACTTCACCAGAGGGACGAGAATGAGGTAGATGCCATCCCCTTTCTCTTATTAAACACACCGGGAGACTTACGATTTTGATTGTCATAACTTTAAGCATTGTGAAGATTCGGTGGCAAAGTGGGGGTAGGAGGTGATTAGCACTAAGATAGATGGTGTAGGTGGTGGAGACAGCTGGTGGGGGTAGGGGGTGATGAGCACTAAGATAGATGGTGTAGGTGGTGGAGACAGCTGGTGGGGGAGGTGGTGGAGACAGCTTGTGGGGGGTGGTGGAGACAGCTTGTGGGGGGTGGTGGAGACAGCTGGTGGGGGGGGGGGTGAGGTGGGAACAGTACTCAGAGGACACAGTCTAGCACTCTGGTGATTTTATCTCCAGGGACTATATATAATGATCTTGTTCTGTGTGTGTGTGTGTGTGTGTTTGTGTGTGTGTGTGTGTGTGTGTGTGTGTGTTTGTGTGTGTGTGTGTGTGTGTGTGTGCTTAAAATTAGAGTCAGGAAAATCTTTAAAATTGTATATATACAAAACATTCAAGTTGTTTAATCCTTTTTACACACAATTCATAGAATAAGACTATTTCTAGCTACATGTCTGTCTGTCTGTCTGTCTGTCTGTCTATCCCTTACCTGTCACTCTTATTTGATGTTTTAATATGCATCGTAATTAAATCCAGTTAAGATAACGGGTGTAGAATAATGTAACATAATATCTCATGTTTACATACAGATAAAGGTATTCTTGGTAAATCATTAGTTCCGAGTGCTAATATTTACACAAGTCAGCCATTTCTATTGAAGTCATCTCTCTCGTTCATTTCCTTCGGCAGCTATTGAGAGACAAGGCTCCAGGGTATTGTAATCGGTGTGTGTGTGTGTGTGTGTGTGTGTGTGTGTGTGTGTGTGTGTGTGTGTGTGTGTGTGGGATACATCACACTAGCTCCTCACATACAGTACACTAACGCCAGCCAGTCTTGGACACCCTCAACTCCCTACATTTCTTTACTTTGTTTTTCACTGATATGAAACAATACTGAAATAAATATGTTTATTTATCTACTTATTGGTGCAAATGTTTCTACGTTAAAGATAAATTTTCGTGTGTGAGCGTGACGCGTGCGTGAGGGGGAGAGAGAGAGAGTGCCGGCACGTGTGTGTGTGTGTGTTGGTCTGGCGGCTCAGTGGGTGCCTGGCATCACCTCGCTTCAGTTGTGGCAGCGGGAGCATCGATTAAGCATCGGACGCTTTCCCTTGAACTTTTCCCAACACGTTATTAAGATACCACACTACACCGCCCGCCTTCACCACTCAACTACCACCACTGAGGCCGTGTGTGTGTGTGTGTGCGTGTGTCATGGTAGACGTCGCTCTGCAGATACTTTATATTCAGATAAAGAGGATATATTTTTGACCTATCAAGTCCAATAACAGTTCTGTGTCGGATGATGATTTGTAAACGTTTTGCTGTGCTATGAATGACGTCGCCTCGTTAACCCTAGGATGAGTTAGGATAATATATGTAAGTATCAACCTGTTTTTCCTGATGCATGATTATGTATATTTACTTCTTGTTAAATTAAACTAAAATTCCAGCCAATAATTGATGAATACTCTTAAAAGGCAACGTATTATGTCTTTTACAATGTATACTCAAAATGTATATTGACAAACCAAAATACCGGTGACGAATGAAACAAATCAGACTAATGACAGGACTCTGGACACACACTAGATTAAAAGGACGATTTTAATTCCATTTGGTAAAACATTTGCAGAACATAACATTCAAACCTGATGGAGATTAACTTACAGAAAGCACTTTACGTAATACAAAATACCCATGAAAACATTAAATATTTTTAATGATAGAAAACTCGAATATGAATGAAAGTTTAAAAATCAAACTTTTATTCATGTATAGACAGTTCAAAATTATCCATATATTTAGTTACCATTGTCTGAGAAAGTGATTAGATTAATAAATATTGGATTATTTATATTATGTCAATGTACTCGTATATTAATCTGTGTTAAACAAAGGGTATTTTAGTGGAACGGAGATATGGTGCACTTATAATAATAATAATAATAATAATAATAATAATAATAATAACAATTAACACTAAAACTATTATTATTATTATATTTATCATTACTATTTCCGTTACTACTCAGAGGCGTAAACACCTTTTTAGTCTAAACCTAAAAAAAATAACTTACAGCGAATACCAATACGAGAGTAAGTAATAATAATAAATAAACACAACAATAACAACAATCAAAACGAGAAACAAACTAAATGTTACATCAATTACAATCGTATATTAATGACATCAATACAATCGGAAATAATGGAACCTCTATTAGATTATATTTATCGAGACGTAAAGTGAAATAAAATGTAAACTAACTGACGGGGGTGAGGTTAGGTTAGGTTACAGGGAAAACGATGAGGAAAATAAAGTCAGTGACCAATAGTATTACTCTAGTAGGGGGAAGTAGTGGGCAGTGGTCGTCATGTTGTTAGAGAGAGAGAGAGAGAGAGAGAGAGAGAGAGAGAGAGAAGGAAAGCCTCCCTCTCTCTCTCTCACTCACAAAATAACACCCATACACTCACACACAGCCCTTCTCTCTCTCTCCCCCTCACTCTGACTCACACACACACACTCAGCCTACATAAAAGCGAGGTTCCGATGAAGCAACGAAAGCGACTTTACAAATGAATTCTTTTAAGTGGTATGCAAATAAGTTATGTAATTAAGGGATAGTAGATATGCAGGTGGACTTTTCTACCGTGTATTAACGAGAAAGATAGCGAGGTGTTAGCGAGAAGGATAGCAAGGTGTTAATGAGAAATATGGCGAGGTGATAGTTAACAGTTACGAAATTACCTGAATAGAGAAATTGGCGACAAATAAATAATAAAAAAAGAAAGAAAAAATAAGAAAATATTAAGTGAAACAAGTAATTAACTGAACACTAGTCCCATTGTCTCCTTGACCTGTGACCTTGACCTGTGACCTTGACCTGTAAAGAATTTTGAATAAAGGAATTATTTCAAAGTGCGATACACATAACGAGAAAGAGAGAGAGAGAGAGAGAGAGAGAGAGAGAGAGAGAGAGAGAGAGAGAGAGAGAGAGAGAGATAGTAACTGTGTGTGTGTGTGTGTAATACATTAAGACCTTCCAAAGTTAATCTTAAGAAATATGGGGTAAGAAAGATCGAAGAGGGAGGGAGGCAAGGAGGGGTGGGAGGGAATGAGACGGAAAGAAGGAAACAAAGAAATATACGTATGTGGAGATATTTATTCTATCAACAACAACAACAAAAATTTCAATGCTTTAATGAAAAAAAAAATTCTATTGTGAGACGGAAAACCTTAAACACGTACTAGATAATGTCAACACATCCACAATATCACTGCTCTTGAAACCTTACACAATAAACCTTGACAGACTAAACGAATGCTGAAGTTTCCAATAGACTGAGTAAGACGTAAGCTATATAAAGTGTGTACGAGGCGGTGCGGATTTAGTACACTGTATGTTATGTTATTTATCATTTTCTATATATATATGGAGTGAGTGTAGCCTCCTGTGTAATAATTAAATTGTTCATCGTTTCCAATTTCAAGTTAGGTGCCTGTTTATTGTTGAATGAAATGGGGAATGAGCCTTAGGAGGGAACTAGTGATATTTAAGGTTGTGTTTGAGGGAAGGTTTTGGAGAATCGAACCCTGTGATAAACGAGCCAAATCTCAATGACCAATGGATGATAGTGGTTCGTTCTCTGAGATTTATTACACATTGAATCCAGAGCACTGAACCCAGAACACTGAACCCAGAACACTGAACCCAGAACACTGAACCCAGAATAGAGTTACAAACACATGGTATAAACTCCTTTGTCCTCTGAAAAACAAAAATAGATGTGTACCCTCTGCCAAAAGAACTGTTCATTATGACCGTCTCTACAAGGAGCTCTTAAGAAAGAATCATAACCTAAAAAAGAACATAATATCTGAACGAACCCAAAGCGAGTGAGAGACTGTGTCGATCCACTGAAGCAGAAGTTTGAAAAGTTGTGTTTCAGTGTATGGTGGGGCTGCGGGTCTTAGCGACACTTTCAACCAAGATTCTTTGATCACTCGATGGAAATAACCTGCCAGAGACGCCTTTTTCTTGTGCCTCGTCTTCCCAGGTAACGTCTCGTAAGTGCTTTAATGTTACCTGAGAAAAACTATGTTGGAAATTGTTCTGCTGTGAGTTTGTGGACAGTTATTTTGCTGCCTGTGTGTGTGTGTGTGTGTGTGTGTGTGAAGGAGTTTGCGTGTGAGGCGACGATAAAAGTTAGGCGTATGTGGGAAGATGAGAGAGTTGTATGCATAGGGGAAAAGGTTGTATGAGGGAGGGAGAGATGTTATGAATGAGTGAAGAGAGAGAGAGAGAGAGAGGAGGGAAGGGCTTGGAGATGATAGGAGGAGGGAGAGTCTTGTGCGTGTGTGTGTGTCTAGGGATGAGGTTTCCTGGTCACTACTTCTTTCATGTACGGGAAACCAAAGTAGATAAAGAATAACGAGAGGGGTCTGAAACCTTTCCCGTTCTACTACACAAAGTTAATCTCAGAGTTCATGAAAAAAACGAAGGATTATTTTTTCGTCCTTTTTGGGTGGATCTTGATAGCAAGGTTCCTGGTTCAATATTTACGTCTGAAAGTTCGTCTATCTTGCTTTTTATCTTGGTCACACACACATACACACACACACATACACACAGAAATTCACTCATACACACACACACACACACACACACACACACACACACACACACACACACACACACACACATTAAACGCAAGCCACACACACACATAGATCTGACATCTGGTCATTTGCCAAACATCCACAAAAAATAAACAAAATCTTCCCCAACCTTCCACCAAGGAACATCTTCAAGCTCCGAACACATGTCCTTTCTCTAAGCGGTGCAGGAAATGGTCATAACTCCGACAGTGAAATAGCCAACCCAACCTTTCTCTCTGTCCACCGCTATACGCACCAGCAGAGGACTTCGGCTGCATATTGACAGGGCGTAGCACGAGGGATACTGTCTATTTTCCTTTCCATATGGAGAAGTGACGGGTGGGGGGGGGGGGGGGGGTGAATTGATAGTCTATTGTCAAAAGATAACCATAAAAATTGGTCAGAAAAGGCAAGACGTCCAGGAGAGGAGAGAACGACACGATTGATTGTGTGAGTGAAGTTGTATATTGGAAAGAAATCCGAGTGTGGGGCGAGGTGGACAGGTGGCCTTTTGGTGAGTCTTATTCAAGGTTTGGTACAAAGGAACGTGGCTTGAATCTATGTTGTACAAGTGGGTAGAATAATATAGAATGATATAGTACAAGTGTTATTCAGAGTTCCAGGATAATTAGTTGAGTGCTTGTGGTCATTCTAGGTAGTGTAACAGTAAGTGGCGGGAGGGGGGGGGGGGAATAGGTGACCAAGTGGAGGGAAAAAACACCATGATATTTGTGTAAGGTTTGGGGGTTGTAAGTGAGGGTGGTACTACATGGAAGTTGGTCTGTTTTGGTCTCGAATATCTCTGGACCAACACAGAGACACAAGAATTATCCATAGTAAAACAACATAATTTCTTCATAAAAAAAATCCACAAAAAATCATAATTACATTAAATTCTACCTGAAGTGTTTACCAGTGTAATGACTCTGCCTCAGTGATCACGTTGGCTCGTAGATGATGAAATAATAAGACGTTTAAGTAGCTGATGTAGCGACGGTGGAAAGCTGAACAGGTTGAACAGGACATCAAAACACTTTAGATAATATAAGTGCTGATTGATATATTACTTAAACGATAGATAAATGGATCAATTTACTATAATCTTACGTAATAGGCCTAGAGTATATTGGGCATAAATCCTGATGAGTCACTGTGTTTATATGGGTTAGACTTAGGCCTATATGATCTATAACTTGATATATAGCCATAATTATTTTACAACTATATAGACTGACGGAAAATTTAATAGATAGATTAATGTAAATATTGATGGTGGAGGAAAGAGTGAGACTCCAACAGGGGGAAACAATTCGATGATGTTAAAACAAAAAACTATGGCGACTGTCTTGAGTCCAAGCTTTAAAAGGTCAGTTGATTTATTTTACGGGAAAACTTCTGGAAGCTTTTAAAGTATTATGGTTTATAGTTCACCCAAGTCATCAGTTTCTTGATACTTTATATACCAGGGAGCCCAGGGGAAAGAGGGGGGGGGGGACATGCTGGTAAGTCTTAATAGAAAGAGGATTACGTGACACTTAACTACTTACACACAGGTGTGTGTGTGTGTGTGTGTGTGTGTATGTGTGTGCGTGTTTCCGTTTCTGTTTCCTTGAGGTTACACAAATATTACAGGAATCACGTGTCGTTTAGGATATATATATATACATATATATATATATATATATATATATATATACTGTATATATATATATATATATATATACTGTATATATATTTACCTACACACCGGAGCAGAACTACGATTAAAGTTACATTCTGGGGAACTAGATGGTGAGTGGCTTGTTTTTAAGGGGTAACTGATACCCTCTGTCCGCCATTACACTATCATCTTCACTACATCAAGCCCATCATTATCTACAGTCTACAATAAATCAACTACGTTACTATCTACACCTTCACTTTAGGCGGGGTCGTGGGGGGTGTTGGAGGAGAGCGGAAACGTTGTCACACTTTATGACTGTCACCGCTCTTCCTCCCAAACATTTTTAACCAAATATAAAAAGAGTAACACGAAGCTGCACTGTACAGCCCAATGGTACAAGGTTTCAGGTCTCTTGGTTAGGTTGTCTTGTAGTTGTGGCGTTGACTGACTGACTGAAACACACACACACACACACACACACACACACCACACACACACACACACACACACACACACGTCAATGAAGTTGTCAAATCCTCCAGTTTCCGTCTCCACCTCCTCCGCCGACTCAAGTCCTCGGGTCCTGCACACGAGCTCCTCAGTGTTTACACAACATTCATACTCCAAGCTACCTCGCCTCCCCCACCTGGTCTCCTCCTAAATGCCCCACACAACGTAAACACCTAAGAAAAGTGCATAAAAGAGGGCATGCAAGATTAATATCTCTCCTCCTCCTACTCAACTACAAGAAGGCTCAACACACTGACCCTTTCGACTCGATCACTGCCATCACCACTGACCTCATCTGCAACAATTGTGGTAAGAAGCTTCTACACCATCCCCGACCCCGGCTCCTACTACCACCCGCGTCCCTGTCCGAGAATTGCTGTTCGACACACAACCGCATCCAGCCCATCGTGCACGAACTGATCGCTATAAGGAACAGCCTAGTCCCAACCATTGTAAAAATTATCAAGAGGATGTAATACGTAACACTGTCACTCTGTGAATTGAAATGTATGAGCTTTTCCCCCCCATACTAAAGTTATTATATGTCTTATTTGGTCACTTATTTACTTGTATATTATTGAATTCGCAACCCATTCACCAAATATGGAACTGTATATTTTCAGCCTTCGGGCTGCCAAAGCCTCTTCAATAAACCGTTAATTATTATTATTATTATTATTATTACACACACACACACACACACACACACATAGCCCTCTTGTTATGATTTACTAGTACTACTACGACACTAATAATAATAATAATAATAATAACAACAATAATAATAACTGAACAAAAGCAAAAAGAAGGGACACAGGAACCGGGCCAATCACGAAGGAGTATCAAAACACCCAGGATTTAATTCATCAAGAGAAAAGACCTGATTGGATTAGGGAGAGGGTGGGGAGTGAGGGTGGGGAGTGTGGGTGGGGAGTGTGGGTGGGGAGAGAAGAAGGGTGGGAGGGGGAGGGGGGGGGATGGTGATATGCGGTGGTTCAGAAAAGACAGAAGAAGAGAAGATTAGAATACTGAGTGAGTTAACATTATCAGAGCTTGTTAGTGTGGGCACGTGAGGTGGTGGTAAACTAAAATGGATGATAGAGAACTTATATGTCATTCTAAGTTGTGTGTCAGGTTTACAGAGGAATAATTATGTAGTTTTGTTGTTAGTTCTAAATTAGTATTGTTATTATTGAGGTTTTGTCATGTAGGTAGTGAGAATTAGGGAACTGATAGTCTAGATTGATAAGTAAATGAGTTTCTCCTGGGAATATATAACATTTTCTATGGTATGTTGCTTCGTTTTATCATTTATACTCAGAGCTAAGTTAATAACACTCGTTACCCAAAAAGTACCTTTACGATTTTGCGTTAGACAATATGACACAATGGACGAAGGATTTTGACAACCCTACAGAGACAACAGGAGTCGTAATGTTCATTGTGAAATTCATCGACTCCTTCCGTAAAGATACTTTTTAGGAGAGAATTCCACACAAAACACAATGATTGATTCACACCATACATTCACCACATTAGGTTAAATAATTATTGTTTCCTTACCATTATCTAACTCTGGTCAAGGTTATAGAAGAATATTTACTGATTTTCTCTCTGATATCCCTTTAACTTTAGCAGTCTCTTAACTTGATCACTGTTCACCAGAGTCCACCAGTGTTTGTAAGAGACGTTCTACGGAAATAATAAATCTGTTCAAATTAGCTACAATTTTCAATGGTTGGGATGTGGTTGAGGAGAATAACTAGAGAGAGAGAGAGAGAGAGAGGTAGGGGAGAAAGAGAGAGAGAGAGTAGCTAGTTAATAGAAAGCAGAGGAGGAAGAGGAGGAGTGAGAGGATCAGGGAAAGTCAACAGGACGGGAATACCTTCATTTAAATATTTACAAAAGAATAGCTTATCAAACTATACACCATAGTGCACTCAACACAGCCTCTAACCAGCGACGTTTAGGTACTGATCATCCTCAAAGATGGTGATTTGCATAAAATTGAGCTCCATTACTTAAAATTCTGAGAAAATTTGCGTAAAGATGAAGAATTTGGTGAAAGGCAGAGGAAGGAGGAAGAGAGGAGAGGGATGGTGACTCGATCGTCTTGAATAACTACACACTCCAATTTTTGTAGGGGGGGGGGGGGTGGGTGAGGGCGTTTCTCATGGGAAAAAAGGGAAATAGAGAGAGAGGGAGAGAAAGGTCTTGGACTATGAGGAAAGATTGGATATATTTCTCAGTGTTATCGTAGTTCTTATCTTCCTCATGAAGTGTGTCCAATGATCAAATGTTACTGAGAAAGATGTGTTTAAGAGATTCATTGACATTTAGACAAATCTTCAGGTGATGACAGTAGCAACAGCAGGGCGTGTGTCCGAGTGTCTGTCTCCTTATGGTTGTAACAGAGAACCCCCCCTCTCCCCACACCCAAGCCATATAAAGTAACTGAAATTAGATATTAACCTAACATTACTTAATTAAACCCATCCTAACCCAACCTCAGCATACCTAACCTAACCTAACCTAACCTCAGCAGAAGAAGGAATGTGAGAAATACACAAACCCTCCCATACAAAACAATTAAAAACAAAAATCGAATTTTTTTTTATAACTTCTCGCCAAACTTGACGGTAAAAAACCCATTATAATATTCATTCAGTAGCAACTTATTACAAACAATGGTACAAGACTCCCGTAACTTTGGAGGCTTATATGTTAGACCTCTTCAACTTCTCCAATCTGCTCGTTATAGTCCCCCAAACTACCCAAGTCTCGGTGATACAGAGAGATTACAAAACTTAAAGTAGTAATAGTTATCAGACTCGGTACAGGGGAAATATTGTGTCAGCTTAAGAAAGTTCCTAACATCAAGGTCTTATATATCGATTTTTCCCTAGTGAATTCTTTCCCATTCCTCAAAACATCCTCTATGATTGCCTGTGTCTGTCTGTCTGTTTCTCTCCTCATACCAAGACGTTAAATTAACACCGGAGGTGAGATAGTGAAGCATTAGAAAGGTTTATCTTTAACTACGACACCTGGGCATTACCTCACCTCATCACGACATAGTAAACATCTAATTCACGCATCGTTGACACCTTCAGGCACGTTTGTTATCCCCCTGAAGGAGTACATGGGTCGCTCTGTATATAGCCTCTCTCTGTGTTAAGTGATGAAGCCAGGGTAGACGAGGAGGGTTTGTATACACGCCAAACACAATGGACGTCTCTGAGGTAACTGGTTTAGGTCGATAGGCAGACGAGGGTGAACGATTTAATACAAACAACTTAGGTCTTGTGTGTTGATAGGGCTGATATCCCATCGGTCACTGTGTCTTGATCAGTCGTTGTCTCAGTCAGTAGAACGTAGTTAACAAACATGATATTTTCCTATAGATATTACACGATGTCATGATATAGATCGTACCGCCGTTTCCGCATGTGTCCAACCCATGCTATAAACATGATAACTCTTCAGGATATGGGGGAAAAATCCTTGAAACTTGCCAAAGATGGAAAATGTTATTGGGATGACTTTAACAAGAAGCAATATATGATAATTTTTTACCTGAACTTTAAGGGAGTTTATGGTAATATCGTGTGTTTTACTTCATATAATATTTACTGAAAGATTATCCGCTGTCCTAGGCTCGTTAAGTTGATGTATTAACTGAGGAAACTGTTTTGGATGGTTCCAGTTATGTGCTTAATATGATTAGTTTAATAATGGTTGTGTGTGTGTGTGTGTGTGTGTGTGTGTGTGTGTGTGTGTGTGTGTGTGTCATAACTGATAGAAATACAACCACAATATCCGCTTTTCACAATTTGTCCTGTGAGTTAGGGGACGTCCTTACACAGCGGAGACAAAACGTGCCAACTTTTTATATTTTTTTGTCGACAGTTTTTAGCGACAGCCATTTTTATGATGACCTCATGTTTAACTTCACTCGACGAGAAATTGGACACCGCAGCGTCCTACCTTTGTGTTTGCTTACATGAGTTCCTGCCGCCAATCAGTAATCAGACACCACGACCAATCAGACACCACAACCAATCAGACACCACGACCAATCAGACACCACAACCAATCAGACACCACGACCAATCAGACACCACGACCAATCTTTTTTTTATACATTTTCATCACGTGTTTCAGCCAATCAGAGGTCAGAGTGTCAGAGTATTCCAAACTTTATATTTTTTCACCGGATCTGTCTCAGCCATCAACAAACAGCAAGACAACGAACTGGTAAACATGACGCCAATATAAACACTGTATCTGGCCCTCAGTATAGGAACAGAACTTTCTAAACTGCTTCTGCCACACTGAAGTATTTTTAAACCAGGATTATGACCGATAAAACAAGTCAGGGATGAACTGTCGTACACATTTCTTACCAAGCTAAAGGCTGGGGATGCTGTATGGGTGTGGGTGTGTGGGTGTGGGTGTGTGTGTGTGGGTGTGTGTGGTGGCAGTGAAGCGGGGTCTGTATGGGTGTGAGGTGAGGGGTAAAGGGAGGAGGGTGTGTGTGTGTGGGGGGGGGGGGGGGGTGAGGAGAGGAGGCTGTACGTATGGGTGTGGAATATATGCCTCTCCCTCTCCCTCTCTCTCTCGCCTCTCCCTCTCCCTCTCCCTCTCCCTCTCCTATTTTAGCTTCCCACTTCGTCAGCTAAATAATAACGTAACGACTGACATCTCCAAAATCCATCTCAAACTCCTCAAAAGCTGACATTCCCAGCAATCAATAACAGATGAGAAACAAGATTAATGGTTCCCTTGTGACCAAAGTTCCACGAGGACTCTTCTGTGAGTTGGTAAAGTGTGATTTATGGTCAGTAGTCTGTGGAGAGAGAGAGAGAGAGAGAGAGAGAGAGAGAGAGAGAGAGAGAGTATATTCCTCACTCACTATACATTGCTCACTATCTCCCTCACCTCACCTCATCACTGCATACAGAGACGTTCATAACCCATCGTCTCACCTGACTTCACACCTTAATTAACCAAGTCACTCCAGGTAACGACTTTAGCGCCATTAATAGTGTTAACCGTAACTTAAACTAACCACGAACCTCATCTAGGTAAAGGGTAAACACAGGTATTCTCTCACCTTTAATAATAATAGACTCACCTGTTCCTCACCTTAATGGGATATATAACCCTGGATCTCCGTGTTATATCGTAGCAATTGGTGGTGGGTTTTTCTTACGCTTCGTCGACCAATTCGTAAAGGTTAAACCATTAGTGATTCTGGTAGCCTACTGGTGCCTGTCTAAGCTATCAAATGGTGAAATATCGAGTAATCTTATATACTACGCCAGCAATAAGGTGAAAACGCCAGCGAGTGGTATATTTTAATAGGTGAATAGGCAAAGGAAAAAAAATCGATAATGACATTGATAGATAAATATTTATAGCAGGTAATCGTCCGTCCCGAAAAATGCTTAAAGTAGTCCGTGGAGGTATACATAAAATACATAAACAGACAAATACCGTCGGTGTGGTAACTTCATATTGGAAACCGATGCTGACACTACTAAAGGGGAATGGTCTTGCCAAATACATCCTTTCTGTGTGGAAGGACATACAAAGAAACACACACACACACACACACACACACACACACACAGACACACACACACACACACAGACACACACACACACACACACACACACACACCACCCATTTCCTATGATCAACCAGCTACCGTCCTCCAAGCTTCTGATCACCTACCTAGACTCCTCCAGCTGTTGTTTACACTCTCCTGGAACAGTCCTCTCAGATGGAACTACCAATATCCGAAAATCGTACCATGACTCGGCAGCTGCTGGTTGCCCTTCGTCAGGCAAGTAACAAGGTTTATATCGGGCTGATGAGGGTAATACAGGGGGGGAGGGGTTGTAGTGACTTAGGTGATGGCGTCCTAACACTCAAACTAGAGACCTGTTTACTGTAGGTATTGTTGCTGTCGTCTTGTTCTTGCCTGGGTCAGTTTTTGGAGGTCGCAGCCATATTGATTCAAACTCACGAACAGATTCACAAACACACACAAAGACATAAAGATATACATACACTTTCGCAAGCACTCACAAAGACACTCAAAGACACACTTCTATCGTCATCATCGCTCGGTAGATAACGCTATGTCAATAACACGTTTCGTCCCGCCAAATCACTCTTCAGGTGAGAGGAAAATACTTTGATAACGAGATAACGAGCGATAAGGTTGAATTTCTTATCTCTGTGTCTTGTGACCTCGTCTGTATATTTCAATTATTTTCAAATTATATCTTCAAGGGCAGTGTGATTACCTGAGACTCAATTACCTACCTGTTGTTTAACCCTTTCATTACTATGCTAATTTCCTGAGTAAACACAAATTAAGCCCGGTAAGGTATTTTATCCCCTTGTGTAGGATAACTCAAACCCTCGAGTACGTGATCTATTGCATTGAGTACGAGACGGCTGTACTCAGTAGGTTTATTCATATTACTCAAGAAGTTAAGTCAATAGAAGCTTGATTTTTGATAAGGTTTAGTTAAGGATATTATGCCAGACTTCACACTTTCTCCCCAAACGTTTACTCCCTTAGTTATCCTCCCCACCACTTCTATATCCTCCCCAACACTCTTGTCCTCAGTTATCCTCCCCAACACTACTATATCCTCCCCAACACTCTTGTCCTCAGTTATCCTCCCCACCACTTCTATATCCTCCCCAACACTCTTTTCCTCAGTTATCCTCCCCAACACTACTATATCCTCCCCAACACTCTTTTCCTCAGTTATCCTCCCCAACACTACTATATCCTCCCCAACACTCTTGTCCTCAGTTATCCTCCCCAACACTACTAGATCCTCCCCAACACTACTAGATCCTCCCCAACACCACTAGATCCTCCCCAACACTACTATATCCTCCCCACCACTGCCTTCCTCAGTTATCCTTCCCAATATTCTCTTCCTCAGTTATCCTCCCCAACACTCCCTTTCAACCTCCTCCATTCCCCCTTCATTGTCCCTCATATCCACTTAAGCACCCCACCATTCCTCCCCACTCCCTTGCCTCTCCATCGTTACAATGTCTCTTCCAACCCATAACACCTCTACCCAACTTACTCCCCACCTCACTGCACCCTAGTCCACCACACGCTCCCCGGCCCCCTATCCTCCCATGTATTCTCCCCCATGCCCTCCCCTACAGTTCATTACTTCCCAGAACTCTCCATTACTTTCTCCCTTTCCTTCTCCCCTCCCTACCCTAACACTCACCTACTCCTCACCCCACTCTACCTCATCACCTCCCCTCCCCACCCCACTCATCCACACCACCTCCCCTCCCCACCCCACTCATCCACACCACCTCCCATGCCCACCCCACTCATCCACACCATTTTTATCCCATAGAGCTAATGGTATTCTCACAATGGAGGAACAAGTGGTATTTATCTGTGAATGTTATCCATGAATCAAGGGAAAACAATATTCTGTCGACACTTATTTTCCATAATGAATTTGTGAAGCTCAGTACGTGACAGGCTGGCAGGTCATTCGATGTTTTAACAAGGTAATTTCATTGTAATATCTAAAATACGTAAATATTCATTGTATTTTTTTAATGATGTTCCGACTTTATTAAAATTGTTGTTGTTGTTGCTAGTGTTTTGTTGTTATTATTATTAGTAGTAGTAGTAGTAGTAATAGTAATAGTAATAGTAGTAGTAGTAGTAGTAGTAGTAGTAATAATAGTAGTAGCATGGTGGGGGTAAGACGTGTACAGTAGTGGAGAGTTTAGTGTTTTTCATGTAAATTTTAAAATATTTCTTTTCACCCAGTTCGTCTCCTGAGAACTCCACTCATAAGTGTGAAGACAATCTGTGACTGGAGGCCCTAGTCTTGTCAGCACCAACTACAGTGCGTGACGTGTAGTGTGGTATAGTGTAGTGTCTCATGGCCTCGTTGTAGTGTAGTGTAGTGTAGGGGAACCAACCGTATCATTGAAATATAGGAGGTGAGTCTTAGGCAAATATAAGGTCCCGTTGTATAATCGTGACATACTATAGGATAAGTCAGGTCAGGTTATGTTGCGATGCCGTGCGTAAGAAGAGGGTTACAATAGGTTAGGTTTGGTTAGGTTAGGTTAGGTTTGGTTAGGTTAGGTTTGGGAATAATGTTAACTTAAATGTACAAGAAGCAGAGGCGGTTAAATCATCGTACTGAAGGGGCAAACTCATTGTGTTGAAGGGGTTAAATGGTCGTACTGAAGGGGTTAAATCATCGTACTCAAGGGGTTAAATCATCGTACTCAAGGGGTTAAATCATCGTACTCAAGGGGTTAAGCTGCACATCTTTCCTTTGACTAAACTCTTTATTTCACCATTCCCTTCCCTGTCTTCCCTTACCATAAATTTTACCCATTAATACTCTCACCATTACTCCCTTAGCGGTAATTAAATGGTCAAAGGGTTTTTTCTCTCATACTTACGCTTAAAAAATGTATATAGAAAAATTACTGCAGCAGCCATTGACCAAGAGTAAAGTCGACAAAAAACAGAATTACTAATGATGGCGTTGATCTGTGTATAAGTCGAGCGATCAGTTATAATGATGGCACACACACACACACACACACACACACACACACATGTAGAGGGTTAGTGTGTTATATTTGATCCAAGACTAATGGAAGAGTCTTGCTGTGTACTCAGGTCTAGGGTGAGTCTTGTTTAAAGGGATAGAAGCAAACGCTGCCCACCCAAACAGAATATTGACTGAACTATTTTCTACTCGCCTAAAAAAGTGTGTGTGTGTGTGTGTGTGTGTGTGTGTGTGTGTGTGTGTGTGTGTGGTTATCAAGGCTCTATCTTAAAAAGTCGATTTTTTTTACCATGATTTAATAATATATTTCACGCATTTCACATTTCAAGAAAAATATGGGTAATATTTTTCACCATAGAGGCGCCACAAATTTGACCATATCAGAAAATGGAATCAGTAATGTTGACGTCATTATGTTAATTCCATATTAAACTTATATATTTCCTTTAAGAGGTACATTTGAAGAGGAAGGAAGGGTTAATATTTTTTTCTCCTTCACCAAAACTCTGACATGTTTAAGCCTTTACAGTTATTAATAGTTGGTGTCTGATGAATGGAGTGACTTAGTGTGTGTGCTTAAGGTCCTCAGTCGCTGATGTAGAGAAATGTGTAAAAGTTCCTGGATATTTAGCTCGTCATGTTGTCGTCTACATGGTAAGCCGATGACACAATTGCAAATAGATTTCAATAAAAAAATCAAGTCAAAAGAACATAATTTTCTGATGTAGACGAGTGTTTCTGAAAAGACGAACATTTTAGAAGACGGGAAATTTTATGAAACTTCGAGGGTTTTATATCCAAACATTACTTTAGAAAACAAATTTCTTAAAAAATTTATAATACTTTCATAATTCATAATGAGCAAAATATTAAGTATTTTATGACAAGAATGTTAAAAAATAATATTAAAAAAACAAATATTAAAAAAAGGCGAAATAACAGTATATTTACATTGTACTGTACACGCATCAATGTATTCAACCCACCAACCATAACAACCTTATTATCTAGCCGCGGGCATTGAGCTCTCATGGGGTCATCTTCCTCCCCTCCTGAAGAGATTTCCTCGGTATTGTTGTTATATGGAGATGAGCGCCCTATAGGAGAAGCCATATTGACTCTTGAGCGTATACTATGTCAAAGTGAGAGAGTCTTATCTCGGCTGCTCTCTCTCTCTCTCTCTCTCTCTCTCTCTCCCCTTACCCGTGTTTGTATGTATGTATTTATCTCTCTCACTCACACATACACCGCCATCTCCACTACCCCTGCAGGAGAGACTGAGGTCCTCTACAGCCAACACCTGATATAGAGGAGCATACATAACGCCCCTTAGGCCATCATATATGACTTAGCCTACGTAAAAAAAATTAAAAACATTGTTCCTTTTCTCAGTGTCCACCGAGAGCTAAAAACAAAAGGAAATAACGAGACCGATTTTATTGCCTCCAAAAACTAGTATTTATTCAGTTTTTCCCATAATATAGATTTTTTCACTTATTAAATTTTCATATCTTAAGAAATACAATTTAATAAGTACTGTTATATGAAGGGCCTGTAAGGATGAGTCAGCCAATATCCTGTGTACTAACTACCATCCTTGTGACCTGCTCTTCCACAGCAACCTAAACTAACTCAACGCTTCCCCCCCCCCCCTTCTGGTGTTTGGCCCTATATAAGTACAACTGGTTAGTTTATCACTCAGCCTCTACTGGAACCCAGAACCCAGACGTGTGGAGCATTTACAGTGGTCGCTTGTGTGTGTGTGTGTGTGTGGTGGACCTGGGCAGCCAACTGAGGACTAACCAAGATCTCGAGAGAACCTGAAGTATTGTAGTGTTGTGAATCATTAGAGCAATTCTGTTATTACCCTAATTATGTTGGGTCTTACTCTTGTGTTGTGTTGTGTTGTGTTTAATGTGTTGTGCTGTGTTGTGTTGTGTTTATGTGTTGTGTTGTAGTTGTATTGTGTTGTACTAGTGTTGTGTTGAGTGCTGTTGTAGTAGTGTTGTGTTGCGTGCTGTTGTGTTGTGTTGTTGTGTTTAATGGTGAGTTTTGGCCACAATTCTATGTCGGGTCTTCTACCTCTGTTCTTGTCTCACTCACTGTCTGTTATATTTACCGAGTTAACATATTAACTTCATTACCATTCTTGGGTTACTGTTTACTAGTTCATAAGTCATTGTATATTAAATTAATTCATAACTACTTGTTTATCCTCTCGGTGTCATGACCTAATCTGAATCACCAGCTCACTAAATTGATTGGTTATTCCCTTACATCACTAATCCATTCCTCAACTGAGAGGATTTTCGAAGTCAATAGATCTTGTTTGGTTCATATGCCCTGACTTGGGGTAATTGTGTGATATGTAAATGAACCCCGAGACTAACCTGATATTCAAAGTCACTTCACAAAAGACTCCAGACAGCAGCAATACATAATAGCGAGTGTTAGAGCCATCATACTGAACCATGTATAATGACAAATATAATGAGTATTTTGTTGCTCTGTTTACAATGAATATAATACATTAAACTTAAACCGGTGACTTTTTGTATTATATTCAGGTATAAAAGTTCACATGAATTATTTTTTAGTTTGTCACATGAGAAAAAACCGTGGAAAAAAAAATAAAACTATTACATTTTTCAAGTCTGTAAAATAAAATAAATAAAAATACCTACCCTACTGGGCGACTTTTTAAAAACATATATTATAATAGAACCAAAACTATATATATATTTTTGTATTATATTTTACGTGGCTTAAAGACTTCATATTTTTTGGTCTTGTCAGTATATAGAAGTTACTGTACTGTATACTAGTACTAGGTATCCGGTCGGCCAGGCCTGAGAGAGAGAGAGAGAGAGAGAGAGAGAGAGAGAGAGAGAGAGAGAGAGAGAGAGAGAGAGAGAGGCTATCCCTTTAGATATCAACAAAAGACGTGAAGAAAAGAAGTTAGGCAAACACATTCATGACTTATGAGTTCCTTCAGTGTTGACAGACGGCGATCATCATAATAAACTCTGACTCCACACCGGCGACGTTAGTATCGTCTATTGTTTTGAGTTTCATTGAACGAGAGAAGCAACAGTAACGTATATATGTGTATATGTATGTGAATATGTATATGTGTATGAATAGGTACAGATATATAGTTTGAACAGAAGCTACATTAGTGTGTAGAAACTGTATATATGAGTATGATTATGTATAAATATATAATATAGAAGAAAGTAGCAACTAATGTATAGAAGCAGTATATCTGTATGCGTGAATATGTATAAAATATATCATTCCACATATATTTTAAAACCAACACCCATTTAAATGACCAAAATCAACAATTATCTTCAATGTTACGTCAAAAAGAAGAAAAAACATGAAAACTTGCCACAGCTTCAGTACCATACATCACAGTCATCTCCTCTAAGAATCTGAGCCATTATTGAGCCACACGAGCCACAGTTAGCCAGTCCCTCTATTAATCACAGCTATGTTAATCATCACACACTAACTCATTAATTCTTTAACGTGTTGTCAGGCTCCTGGGGATGCTGTACCATATATAAACACCTGTGTACCCGTGGCTAATGGTTTCTGGAGCCATGGTTTTAGCGCCCCGGATTTAAATCACTTTATTTTGTGTCGAATTTATTTTTTATATTTTTTTCTCGAAACTTTATAGAAATGTAGTTTAAAATAATGTGTGTGTGTGTGTGTGTGTGTGTGTGTGTGTGTGTGTGTGTTTGCGGGTTTCTCTCTCTCTCTCTCTCTCTCTCTCTCTCTCTCTCTCTCTCTCTCTCTCTCTCTCTCTCTCCAGGAGGCAAGATGTATCACCTCTTCTACACTGCGTTACACCTTAAGTCGTTACTCTTATCAATGGACAATTAATCCTGAGTCTAATGGTCTTCTTACCCCATTAAGTCTCTGTCTGTCTGTTGGTGCAGCTTTGTGGATGAGAGTTTAGCTTTGTCTGTCTGTCTGTCTGTCTCTCTCTGTCTGTCTGTCTGTCTGTCTGTCTGTCTGTCTGTCTGTACCTGTTTCTAATCTTCTAATTTCTCTGTCTGTCTGCCTGTCTCTCTCTGTCTCTCTGTCTGTCTGCCTGTCTCTGTCTGCCTGTCTCTGTCTGTCTGTCTCTGTCTGTCTGTCTATACCTGTTTCTAATCTTCTAATTTCTCTGTCTGTCTGCCTGTCTCTCTCTGTCTGTCTGTCTGTCGCTTTACATATTAGCTTTCCAAACTAAACAAGTTCATTGACCACAAATTACCACGTCAATTATTGTATTTTTAATCAGTAAGAGGAAGCAGAAACGAATCATTGGTTATTTAAGTAATTAGCGATCTTCAATAATGGCTGACTCACTTTAATGAGAAAAAATATATATGAATAATATTGTTTTGTTTCATTTCGGTCAGGCCAATTATCACCTCCATTAACAAAATTAAAAATTAATTGCTTTACACACTCGCTAACTATCGTGCAATATGGGATGAAAACTTTAATCATTTCTCTCTGTGAGTATGAGGATTCTTTCCGGAAAAGTCCTGGGATTTATTACCTTATTTTGATGTTGTTATTAAAGTAATGATTACACTGTAGTACTTCCTTTATGGTCTCAAGTAACTGTTGGCTAATTAATTCGTCAGACACGTCAACACCCGGGAAATACCGACGCTACAGTTATAAAAAAATTGTGATGAAATTTTGCTTATAATCTCCGTATAGGTCGTCCTCGATGATCAGATTGAGGATCAGTGTTAAGTCAACGGTTACCCTCGAACACACAGTATGTTTGGTTAGGTCGGGGTCCAGTAGCTGTAGGGCCTAATGGAGACTGGAGGTCCCGGCCAGCAACTCCTCCTGTTTGTGTTAATGATGTGGCTGTTGGTGATGATAAACGGCCGGACGTGTGTATGTGTGTGTGTGTGTGTGTGTGTGTGTGTGTGTGTGTGTGCGCGCGCGTGCGTGTGTGACTCATCTGTCGTCACTCACCGAGGCTGATCTTCCTTACAAAGGGAGACTGTTTGCTAGATCATTGAATAGTCAGGTATATATATATATATATATATATATATATATAATATATATATATAATATAGATATATATATATATATAAACACACACCCAATGTGTATCGACTCCACCGCTAGGTAAAGTCACTCATATATATGAAGTATTTTGGGAGAGTATTTGCAACACACACACACACGAGTGCCAGCAGTAATAACACTGAACATATATAGGTGTGTGCTCAGCGTTATTTCTGTGTGCACTGCAAAATTTCTCCCCAAAATACTTCATACTGCGTGTATGGCGACCCTGTGGGAGGCTTGAAAAAGTTGTGACTGTTACATGAATGTCCACAGTAATGTGACCTGAACCACTAGTTTTATGTGAGGGGATAACAAAGTGACGCCCGGACACTTGTTTTGTAAGGAGACTCTGGTATGATCCCGTCCAGTGGGTTATCTTATAAAATGAAAACAAATATGAGATAAATTATGTATAAATAGAAATTCCCCAAATCGGACATCAATACCCAGCATAAATTTAGTAACAATCTCCCTCATACACGAGTCACTGTTCTCACCTGTGTTGGTCTAAAAGCTTAATCAACATCAATTAAGCTCCAGCGAAAAAACAACAACAGTTTAATATTACACCGAAACATTTAATGGATAAAAATGTAACATTATTAAAAAAAACTAGTCATTCTAACTTTTCTTTTTACAGAAATGGGATCTATTCAGTGTTGGTTAATATAATTTACGCCACAATACCGACTCCTTTATACATCAAAATACTAAATACATTTATCATACTCACAATACATGAGAAGTCGATATAATTAGCATCCCATTTTTCACACTCTCTCAGTACGCCTTTCTTGTCCACTCTAGAGCCTGGTAACAAAATATACAGACTCATACTAATACACACATGCGTATATGTTCATCTATGTGTTATATTGACACACACACACACACACACACACACACACACACACACACACATCAATCCACCAGACCTCATCTTTACTATTGGTTTATCGATGTAACCCTTTAATGCTTCTACAGTATGTTAGGAATAGGTTAGGAGTAGGTTAGGTTTGGTTATATAAGAAGACGCCCTGCTAGCTGTGAGTTACCATCGGGGAGAACGCTCGTGTACTCTGACTATCGGTTAGCTGTATTTTGTGGTCAATTTACCGTAACTGTGAGGAAATGAATCCTTTCTGCTACATTACATTCCGACCTTGTTAGCAAACTGTAGTACTGTATATGGAGAGTATTTAGTGTGAGTGTGTGAGTGTGAGTGTGTGGGTGTGTTTGTGTGTGTGTGGGGGGGGTGCGTGGGTGTATCTGTGTGTCTGTATGAGTGTGTGGGGGTGTGTGTGTGTGAGTGTGTCTGTGTATGTGTGTGTTTGTGTGTCTGTGTGAAGTTTTCCTCGGTCTCAAAGCCTAGGGATAGGTGATTGTCTGTCCGAGTCTATACCCAGTAGCTGTCTATTCGTCTCACCGAGTATTGACCCCCCACAAGATCTGAAGTGGTTGGGTGGAAGTACAGCGTCTATTTTTAGTCTACGAGAGTCTTGAGTCCTCGTAGGAACACCACATCCCACTACAACACAACCACACCACACCACACCACACCACACCCACACCACACCACACCACACCACACCCACACCACACCCCACTACAACCCAACCACACCACACCACACCACACCACACCACAACCACACCACACCACACCACACCACACCACACCACACCACACTACAACACAACCACACCACACCACACCACACCACACCACACCATTGGGAATAAGTGGAGTAATTCTAAATATTTCTCTCCTAAACCATAGATTAAAACCTCCATTGAGTGAGGGTTTAATGTCTTGGTTTTTGGGGTTTATTGTTATTTCTAGTTCTTTCACAGACTGTTTTGCTATTTCTTTTTTTTTGTTCTTGTTCTTCGTGTTCTTGGTCTTCGTGTTCTTGTTCTTGTTGTTCATATCTTGTTGTTCTTGTTCTTTTTTCTGTTCTGTTCTTCGTCTTCTTCTTATTCTTGCTCGCCTCCCTCTTCCTCTTCTTCCTCTTCCTCTTCTTCCTCTTCCTCTTCCTCTTCCTCTTCTTCCTCTCCCTCCTCTTCCTCTTCCTCTTCTTCCTCTCCCTCCTCTTCCTCTTCCTCCTCTTCTTTATCCTCTCCCTCTTCTTCTTGTGGTAGAAATTTTCTATATCTCTCACAAAATATCGTCATCCCATCTTTATCGTGTATTCAGCCAATAACGAGGTCATTCAGCCAATAACGAGGTCGTTCAGCCAATCAAATAACCAATCACCACGTCTTTCAACCAATTTCAAAAGTCTCTCAGCCAATCACAAAAAGAGAAATGAAATCATACTCTCACGTCTCTATACAGTTTTATTCGTTAAACCAAATTATTGTGTTTTTTTACGGTGTACCAAAGTCTGGATTACGTAATTACAGTTTGTTGTTGCACGAAATTACAAATACGACTGTAACAAATTGGCCATTAACTGTTCTGTCTAATTGCCCTGTACTCTGTCATTGATAATAATCATTGATAAAAACTGATAATCCCCAATAAATCTTGAGAAATCCCCAATAATTCTTAAGAAATCCCTAATAATTCTTGAGAAATCCCCAATAATCCTTGGTAAATACAGAGAAATCCAACCCAAAATTTGCGAAATCTCTAATAATCCTTGAGAATTCCCTAATAATCCTTGATAAACACTGAGAAATCCCTAATAATCCTTGACCATCACTGAGAAATCCCGTCAAGATGAGAAACACTGACAAACGCCGGAATTTATCTGAGGAAGACAAATGATAATCCCGTCAATATATTTTTTAGGGCCAGACACCGCGATGATTCATTAGACCTTCCCCAAGTGTCGATAAATACACGGGTCATAGAAGCTCACTAGACATATTTTAGCAAGATTCAGCTGACCTTGACCTTTTAACTTTGTGAATCCTGACCCTTGACCCCTTCCCTCATCTCCTCTTTCCTTTATCTCCCCTCTCATCTCCCCTTTCTTCTTTTTCCCCTCCCCCTCCCCCTCCCCCTCCCCCTCTCCCCCCCTTCCTTCTCCCTCATCCCCCAAAAAGGAAATAAAATTTACATATATATCTAAATATTTCCTTTGATGATATTTAACAAGATTTCAAATTAATGTATTACGAATTTAGTTAAAAGAAGTAATCACACGTGTCGAGTTAAATACTAGAGACAGACAGACAAACAGTGTGATGACTATACCCCCTATGTCTAAAATTGACAATGAGGTTGAGCATAATAAAGTATTTTAGACCATACAAAATACGATATTGTTATTTAATATTTATTTTAGCCATAAATCTGATGTCTTTAGCCATTCGTTCCTCAGAGTAACTCATTTCTGTTGCCAAATTCGATGAAAGAGTTCCATGACTCCCGTTAAGACAAGTAGTGTTGTAAACATCTTCACTACGACTCTCCTCACTGTCAACAATTTGACGTCATATGTTTACTTCTTCTGTAGCTGCCATGATTAAGAGTTTTCCAATATAGCTCTTAAAGCTCTCCAATAATTCTCTAAGAGTTCTATATTTCTGTAAGAGTTCTTTGTTAGGTACACACTGAAACACTTCTTGATGCATTAGTTAAAAGATGTTCTATATTATATTAAAGAGTTCTAAAGAAATGTCTATCATTGAATGAATACTTTTAAGACATATGGTGATTTATTTTCCTTTTTGGCTCTGCTTTTTCTTTCCTTTTGTTTCATTCTTTCATTCATTCTCGTTTCACTAATTATTTTTATTCGGTTTTGTTTTGATTCTTCTAATTTTTCTTGATATTTTCTGTATCGTTTGATCACTGGCGGCCGAGCAGATAGAGTGTAGTCTCGTCTCCTGCGGGTCGATGGATCACACACACACACACGCACACACCCAAACACCGTACTTTTCTTTTCTTCTTTTGGTCAGCAGAAATGTTATGAGGCAGTTCTAGTTGAGGGTGTGAGAAGGGGGGTGGGGGGACAGGAAGAGGTTGTGTTGGGTAGAGGAACACATTCCACGCTCCCAAACTCTCTATTTACGACGGTGATGAATTCCTCTTTGGGGTGTTGAATGCCTTGTTAACTGTGAGAGGCGACACAACTGCAGACTGTGTAACCCGGAGTAAGTGTATCCATCCGGTATTCTGTTTGTCTGTTTGTTATGATTGTAAGTATCAAAAACGGGTTGTAATTTCTGGTTCCTTTGCGGTGCCTTTGTCCTTCGTAGGCCTTATTCTTAACAGGCTCCATTCCTCAAACGGGCCCCAAGTCCTTAGTAGGCCCCAGTCGTTATGGACTTAATTGGAGCACAGTCCTTAATAAAGCCTATTATTAGTGGATTCAAGTTGTAATTGGCCCGAGTCGTAATGTTAGGTGGAGGTAAGTTTTCCTGGGGGTTTATAAGGACGGGATCCTATTAGAACTGGAGTCAAGTTGACGTAGAGGAGTGTTATATAGCTGGACTTCATTGAATTATTTAAGTACTTTTTTTATTAAATTGTTTCGGAATGACAACTCACAATATGTCGATTTTATTTTCCTTGTGTCTCTCACCCCCCCCTCTCTCCCTCTCTCTCGCTCTCTCTCTCTCTCTCTACCAGTTAGTTTCTCTCTGTTTATCTTTACTCTTTCACCCTCCCCTTTCTCCCTTTGAACCTTCATCACACACCAACACACACAAGTCAGAAGCATTATACTGAATCCATCCCCTGAAGCCCTCGTCTCACCTCTCAACGACGGACTCTAATCTAATATCACCAAAATTTCCTTCTTTTCATCGTCGTTTTTCACATCTCATTTAGTACATATGGAGAGGTGGAAAACAACTCAAAGTCAATTTGTGAAGTAGAGTGTGAATTGCAACGTCAGGTTTAGAGTGTGTGTGTGTGTGTGTGTGTGTGTGTGTGTGTGTGTGTGTGTGTGTGTGTGTGTGTGTGAGGCTTGACGTTGACGGAAATTATTTTGACTTGATTCGAGAGTGACTTGTCGAGTTGTCCTTGGAATAGATATACAAGGGATGGGTGTCGACAGTTCACAGGTACGATTTTAGATGCTATCGTCCATCCGTTTGTTTATATGTTAGATAAATATTTTCTACAATAATAAACAATAAAAATGGGATATGATAAAAGACTTGATATTAAGTAAAGCAAAAAACCTCGATGGAATTCAGGTAAAATTCTTTAATTCTCTGATAAATGAAGGAATTTTTTTTTTAAAGCCTCATTAGAGACTCATTTGTAACTACGTGCAACCTCAGGAGTATTATCAGGTTACGCAGCAACTTTAAATCTCAATTGAGTATGAGAGGATTAAATTGTTCCTTCTTTGTGTCAGTGTGTGTCAAATTAGTCACAGGTTCGTTTAGTAGTTAGTATGTGAGGTTGATGCTGCAGGAACCCGGTGATTGATGTTCGTCAATTGTTCCTCAGTTTCTTCATCTGATTCTATTCTATTTTCCCGTCTCCTCACTTTCCTTCCTCTTCCTCCTCTTCGTCTCCTCTCTTTTCTCCTTCTTCTTCTTCTCCTCCTTCTCTTCCTCCTCTTCGTTCCTGCACCTTCCTCCTCCTTCTTCACCACCATCTCCTCTTACTCCTCTTCCTCCTCCTCCTCTCCTTCTCCGTCTCCCCGTCCCTGGGCCTTCCTCCTCCTTCTCTCCCCACTCTCCTCTCATCTCCCTAGACACTCCCTTACTTTCCTTCCATCCCCTGCACCTCACCTAGTCCCCTTACTTAGCTTACTTATTGCTGTTTTCCCTTGCCATTCCTTTCCTTACCTTTCTATCCCTTCCTTCTCCCTTTTTCCCCTTTCCCCTTACTCTCATCTAATACCTATCCCTCCACACACCACCTCGTACCTCATCTCCCTATTCCTCTCCTTTCATCTCCCTCTCTACTGTTTTTACCCTCTCTGTATAGTCAACATATTTTTTTTGGCATATTTCCCCTTCCTTATCTTCCTTTCCCTTCCCTCACTGATCTCACCTACCCTCACCTCCCCTCACCTCCCCTCACCTCCCCTCACCTACCCTCACCTCCCCTCACCTTCCCTCACCTCCCCTCACCTTCCCTCACCTACTCTCACCTTCCCTCACCTCCCCTCACCTACCCTCACCTCCCCTCACCTACCCTCACCTACCCTCACCTACCCTTACCTACCCTCACCTTCCCTCACCTCCCCTCACCTTCCCTCACCTACCCTCACCTACCCTCACCTTCCCACACCTTCCCACCTCCCTCACCTACCCTCACCTACCCTCACCTCCCTAACGCTATCTCCTCTCACCAGCTTTCTTCTCTTAGTAGTTATATAATTTTTTGTCCCCTACCATCCATGCATCTCTCACAACACTTCTCACTTCTCTCCATCTTTCCTCATTCTCTCTCCCTCTTTCTGTCTCATCTCACCGTGGGAAACAGACAGGTGAGAAAGACATGAGAGGTTGTTTATGAGGTCATCTGGCCAATCTTCCATCGATACTTATGACTATACTATACGTCAGCTAAACTATGTCTGCCTTACCTTTACTCTGTCTGTCCTCACGTTTAATAAAATGTCTGCTTCATAGGTTGTATGTCTGCCTGACTTTCACTATGTTTACCTCACCTTCACTATGTCTAAATCATCTATATTTTGTCTTTCTTCTGCTTCCTCTCGTTTATCCTACGTTTGTGCTCCGTTACATTATGTCTACCTTTTATATACTATGTCTAAATCATTTCTATTAAATATATCAAGTATACTATGTCTGCTATGTCTGCTATGTCTGCTATGTCTAAATGGTTTATCTTACGTATTGAATGTCTGCCTCATGTATACCATTTCATAATCTCATTTGAATTATGCATCCTTTATGTAAACAGTGCATTAGGAGGGATCATACAAGTGTGTGTGTGTGTGTGTGTGTGTGTGTGTGTGTGTGTGTGTGTGTGTGTGTGTGTTCGTGTTTGTATTTTCTTTACGCTCGTTGGGAAAAAATATACCTGGTCATTTTCGCCATTAAAATATTAAATAAAATAAAAATCCTTTGATCATTAGTTATTCTTCCTATTATATCTAAGAGTTAAATAGCTCCAATAGCCCTGAACTACCTATTAGTCATTACCGATACAAGTTATACCAAACATTTAGTACACCAACATTATGATAGGTAAGGCCCTAACCTAACCTAACCCATTCACAGGTGGGCCGAGTAATAGGTTCACATCCTGAGCTCGAACCAACATCACTTAAGACGGGAGGCGAATCTTGTACCCACTCTCAGGATAAGACAGACACACAGACAGACAGACAGACAGAAACAGACTCCTCCTTCATCTCACTCCACTCATTCCCTCCAGAGTTGAATCCTATCGTGAGAAGAAAACAAAAATAAAAGACAAAAAAAAACTGAAACTCATACAAGGGATCACGTCCAGGCAGGAGTTCCCCCACACAGTCTTTTGTTTACAATATCCGACTGAGCAAGATGGAGGGAAAAAAGTGGGTGGTGGGGTGGGGTGGGGGAGACCTGAAGTGGAGTAGGAGAGTGAAGTGTAATAGTATATGTCTGAGTGGAGGGTTGAGGGTTAGTGTGGAGGGTTAGTGTGGAGGATGAGTGTGGAGTGTGTGAGGAGAGAAGAGAGTGTGAGGACAGACAGACAGACAGACAGACAGACAGACAGACAGACAGATAAATAAAATGAGAGGTTAAAATATATCATGTTAATGTTGCTTAAAAGTGTATTTCAAGGATTGTGTTGTGTTGCCGTGTGTTGTGGCCCTAGAACCAGCTGTAGTGAGTGTGTGTGTGGCAACAGGAGACGATGATGCGCTTATAATGATGAACCCGAAGCTCTATAATCTCCCTCTCTGTCTCTCTGTCTGTGTCTGTCTCTGTCTGTGTCTGTCTCTCTGTCTGTCTCTGTCTGTCTGTCTCTCTCTCACGTTATCGAGACACACACACAAGTTCTCTCTTATAATAACTAAAGGCCTTGAGAGTGTAATTATGGTCTTAGCCCTTATATTAATTCTGTCTCTGAAGCATTATGATACCTATAGTATTAAGCTAACTTCAGATAATAATATGATGAATGATAATGGGAAATGTGTGTGTGTGTGTGTGTGTGTGTGTGTGTGGATAACGTGTGAGAGAGAGGGAGAGAGAGAGAGGACCTATCGCTTGACCTTTGACCTGTTTTTTTTTAAGATAGACACTCCAATTTCAGTGTCATCTGTGAGGCTGTGATTCTCTTTGATTGTGACCCATTACCTATGACCTATGACCTATAACCTATGACTCCGCTTCAGTAGACCTCTGTTAAATCGGTTCATTTGACTATGTTTATTCTATAGCTTGGTTATGTAATGAAACAGAATAAATAACACAATTCTTTTTTTTTTCTCTAATGATCTCCTGTGTACACTCTATTGACACATAATCCAGAACCTAAAATACTGTATTAAATAAATGAGTAATTCAGTTCTCGAGGTATTAGGTCACACACACACACACACAATTACCTCCCGTCTGTACACCCTCTTACACTGGACACACGCAGACACATATTTTACCTCAGCCAGACACACACAAACAGCAACACACATCCATTACAATCTTCTCCTTCTGCCCCTACACACACGCCCCCGTCAAGAACTCCACAGGGAAGTGTTCCTGTCGTCGTATACAACAGGTAGGCTAGTTGGAGAACATACCTGGCTTGCTGCTTCTTACCTGAGTGGCCTAGCAGGTGGTAGTGTTTGTCCTATGGCCTAGCAGGTGGTAGTGTGTGTCCTATGGCCTAGCAGGTGGTATAGTGTGTCTTATCTGGCCTAGCAGGTGGTATAGTGTGTCCTATTTGGCCTAGCAGGTGGTATAGTGTGTCTTATCTGGCCTAGCAGATGGTATAGTGTGTCCTATCTGGCCCAGCAGGTGGTATAGTGTGTCTTATCTGGTCTAGCAGGTGGTATAGTGTGTCTTATCTGGCCCAGCAGGTGGTATAGTGTGTCCTATTTGGCCCAGCAGGTGGTATAGTGTGTCTTATCTGGCCTAGCAGGTGGTATAGTGTGTCCTATCTGGCCTAGCAGGTGGTATAGTGTGTCCTATCTGGCCCAGCAGGTGGTATAGTGTGTCTTATCTGGCCTAGCAGGTGGTATAGTGTGTCCTATCTGGCCCAGCAGGTAGCGATGTGTTCTATCTGGCATTTACCTGAGTGGTCCGGTAGGCGTGTATCCTGCCAGCCACTTATCTTAATGTAGTTTGGCCACTGGTGAATTGGGGAGTATAATTGTGGGCGACACACACACACACACACACACACACACACACACACACACACACACACACTGGGAGCAAGAGACAAACAGAGTAAATTAGAGCCTAAGAAAATGTGGAAGGCGTGAGAGGATTTGGAAAGAAACAAACTTTTGAACAACACTGAGAAATAACACCACACCTATCACCACACCTGTCACCACACCTGTCACTAGACCTCCCACCACACCTACTGTCTTTACATGTAAGTGTGTGTGTGTGTGTGTGTGTGTGTGTGTGTGTGTGTGTGTGTACAGTAATTATGCACAGTGTACATTCCCAATAGATGTCCATTCACTCCTAAACAAACTACCACGCTTAGAAAAATCACATATGTCTTTCAACTAAGAATTTTAAACTTTCCATGATTAAATTTCTTTCATAGACTCAAAAGCCACTTAAATATATTCTTATTTCACTTAAGTGTGTATAATTTACATACTGTATATATTATCTTAATCTTACTCTAATATATGAATGGCGTTCGCGATAAGAGAAGTTTATTTTAGTAATTAAGTCCAAGATAACTCCAAGATAACTCCGAGATAACTCCAAGATAACTCCGAGATAACTCCAAGATAACTCCGAGATAAATCCAAGATAACTCTAAGATAACTCCAAGATAACTCCAAGATAATCATTTAGGTTGAGTTTATGTTTCTGGCCTTCGTGTCGATATCAGCAAAGAGTCGAGCATCGTGTATTGAGCGCCGATAACTGCCGATATAAAGTCGGTTTATCGGTATATTGGTTCTGCCTGTTGTATAGTTGTGTTTGTGTTAATGTTTGTGTGTATGTGTTTTCATTTTGGTGTATATGTTTGTGTCATATGTGTGTATGTGCGTTTTCTTGTGTATTCATGTGTGTGTTTTGTATATTTTTGTGCGTATGTGCTTACCTAGGCTATTTATGTGTATATATATATGTATGTATGTATGTGTGTGTGGGTATATATTTGCTTATATGTGTATGCATGTATGTGTGTACGAGTGTATATGTAAAGTATTTGCAAGTGAGTGAATAAAATAAATTAGACTCGGTGTAGATCAAAGGGTAACCTCCTGTCACTCACAAACACTGAAGTCTTTTGCTACCATTTAATAGAGTTGTAGCCGGGCCGAAACATAGCTTAATAAAAGAGGGTCTACACGCGTCATATGCCCTAATTCCTGACACACTTTTTGTTGCCATATTTCTTTTGGGGAGTAAATTCATTCGTATGTGGAGAGCAGCTGAGAGTTCATTCATGTTTAGTTTTCATGTTGTAGAAAGTTTTTTGTCTCTCTCTCTCTCTCTCTCTCTCTCTCTCTCTCTCTCTCTCACATGTGTACCTGGCGAGGGCGTATGTAAAGGACCTCTTGATGTTTACAATTAATTACCTCTGTTTTAAAAGGCAGGTCAAATATTTGCATATCTTTTAATTAGTCTTAAGTGGTTGAAAAAAATTTTAGTTATAGAAGACTCCCCTGATGCGTGTTATTAATGTACCATATATTTCGTCGAGGTAAAGATTAAACCCAGAGATAATGATTAAACCCGAGAAAACGATTAAACCCAAGAGATATAGATTAAACCCCAGAGATAATGATTAAACCCAAGGGATAATGATTAAACCCAAGAGATATAGATTAAACCTAAGAGATAAAGATTAAACACCAGCGATAAAGATTAAACCCCAGATTAAACCCCAGATAAAACAAATATTTATCATACTAATGGGAAAATTAGTTTTGTGCTTAAATGTTTTTTCTGGGTTAGTTTTAGAATTTGGTTAGGTTAGGTTAGGTTAGGTTAGGTTAGGTTAGGTTAGGTTAGGTTAGGTTAGGTTAAGACAAAGTGTCCGGGTTTGATCTGACAGCACTTCATTTATCAACCTCTGATGAACGGACAGACAATCGAACATCCAAACACCACTTGATCTAACAACCTTCTCCTTTGTCCAGACGACCAGCTGAGGCACAACAATAACAAGAGGCACTGTGAGGCGTTGTGAGGAAGGCAAACACTTGTTTTGTCGGGGCTGCTGAGCTTGACACAAAACCTTAATCGAGGAATGACGTCAGCGCCTGGAGAATGACAATAGCTTTTTAGCTTTTTACGGAGAACAGATAAGCTAAAAGGTTAGATGGGTGAAAGGATGGTACGTGAGATTTTAGAGGGAAAGACCAAAGAGTTTATGGCATAAGAGATTACCTGACGACAGCGCCCCTAGTGGTGTGTTTGTCTACTTACTTACCTGACGACAGCGCCCCTAGTGGTGTGTTTGTCTACTTACTTACCTGACGACAGCGCCCCTAGTGGTGTGTTTGCCTACTTACTTACCTGACGACAGCGCCCCTAGTGGTGTGTTTGCCTACTTACTTACCTGACGACAGCGCCCTTAGTGGTGTGTTTGTCTACTTACTAACCTGACGACAGCGCCCCTAGTGGTGTGTTTGTCTACTTACTTACCTGACGACAGCGCCCCTAGTGGTGTGTTTGTCTACTTACTTACCTGACGACAGCGCCCCTAGTGGTGTGTTTGTCTACTTACTTACCTGACGACAGCGCCCCTAGTGGTGTGTTTGTCTACTTACTTACCTGACGACAGCGCCCCTAGTGGTGTGTTTGTCTACTTACTTACCTGACGACAGCGCCCCTAGTGGTGTGTTTGTCTACTTACTTACCTGAAGACAGCAGCGCCCCTAGTGGTGTGTTTGTCTACTTACTTACCTGACGACAGCGCCCCTAGTGGTGTGTTTGTCTACTTACTTACCTGAAGACAGCAGCGCCCCTAGTGGTGTGTTTGTCTACTTTCTGTATGTCCAGCTACTTAGGTCAGGTCAGGTTAGGGATGGTTAGGGATGGTTTAGTTATAGTCTCTTTACTCGGAACTTGTAACTGAGGCCTAGGGTCAGTTTGTAACAAGGCAGCTGATTGGTTGACGGACGAATACTTAATAAGCCACTACAGGTCTTTAGTAAATCGTATTTATATAATGATATATTAAACGATATCAACCTTTCTAAGCTGATCTCTGATAATTACCACACTTGGAGAAGCAAAAACAATCGTGTAAAACAAACTAGTAATTAATAAAAAATTTCCTTTCATCTCTTAACAACATTTAATTACCTTTGCTATATATCCACACCTGTTAACTATTCTGTTCGCTTTAACCTAAATAATAAATATCTCACTGATTTAAAGATTCTGTTGGTGATAAATTTCCAACACCTAACTTACGGTGTGAAGAACTAATTAAAGCTATTCAGGTATTGTGTGCAGGGAGGGGGAGGGAGAGGGGGAGGGGGAGAGGGAGGGAGATGGGGAGGGGAAGGGGAAGGGGAAGGGGAAGGCAATGTGTCGAAGGAGTGAATGGACGTCAGACGATAAAAGGAAACCCACAAATAATGAACGTGATAAGTATCGAGGAGTATTGTCTTACAGGGTGGCGAATCTGTGGAGGTGTGAGGGGGATTGACCATAAAGAGAAGTGAGAAAGAAAATCACGATAGAAAAAGCGGTGAGAACTAGACTCAGGCAATATTAACGGGAGACGAAGTTTATGTGGTAGTGGGACTCTGATTAGGACTTTTCTGTTGCTGAGTACAAGGACTAAACGGATTACACCGACTCGATACGGATAAAAACCTTCATTTCTAAGATTATATTTGATAAAATGTGGAGAATGAAGAATAAATGGTAAATAGTTATCTAATAGAGAGAATTGGGATAATGGAGACAGGGAGAGAGGGAGAGAGAGAGAGAAGTGTGAGAGGGGAGAGTGGGTGGATGAGTGTGTGATCTGTCAGAGTGAGAGGGTGACAGCTACTGCAGCGAGTCAGGGGGTGGTGTGTAGGAGAGTGGTAGAAGGTGTGTGTGTGTGTGTGTAGTCAGCGTGAACTCACTGAATTACGGGAGAAAATATGTAGTAAACGTTCTCCATAAAAATGTTCATTAAAAATTTTTCATTAAATTTGTTCTTCATAAATAATCTTCACCCTAAACTAACCTAACCTAACCTAACCTAACCTAACCTAACCTAACCTACCTAACCTAACCTTCAAAAATGTTATTAAAAACTGTTCTTCAAAAAGTTTTTCAAATATGTTCTTCACACACACACACACACACACACACACACCATCAACTTTGTGTGTAGATAAATCGTCAACTAGGTCATTCCCGACCGACATAAACTCTCTGTATATTGTTAATGTAAATGCGAGGAACAACTGTCGGTACACGAGAACTGCGTGGCGCTGCGTCCCACATCTACTCATTCCTTACTGTTTGTTTTGACCCGAAAATAAAGGGAAGTTGTTAGTTGCAGTGGAATAAAAACACAATTCGTTATCGCCAAATAAAAAATACAATTACAGTGGAATATAAAAATACAATGGGTTACAGTGGTATTAAAAAATGCAATTACAGTGAAATAAAAAAAATACAATTAATTACAGTGGAATAAAAAATGTAATTACAGCGGATTAAAAGAACACAGTTATAGTTACAGCTCAATTCCAGATTTAACAGCAACTCATAAAATATACCTAACTAATTACACAAAAATCCCAGCACAATTCTGATGCGTTCTAACACCTTTTAAAAATCTACACCTACACCCTGAAGCTGTGTGTGTGTGTGTGTGGGGAGGTGTTTGAGAGAGAGACACTAAGTAGGGTTTATAATGCAGCCTTGTGGGTAGGTTGTATAGTATGTCTGTCTGTCTCTCCTGTCTGTCTGTCTGTCTGTGTTTGAGAGAGAGACGTATGTATGTATGTACTTATTACACTATACCACTGTTTTGATTTTAAGGTTTTCTGTCTCCCGAAATTGACAGAAATTCCTCGTATTATGAAAGTTGTAACAGCGCAGTTCTGTTCTTGACGCTGACTATAGGGGAAACCTCCACACAAAATTGTAACTAGGTGAAGCACTTCTCTACAACACGGGGATGAATAACGACCTTGTTTCCACCAGTCATTGCCTACCCTGGGAACAACAGCGGGAAACAGGGAGAATGAATTTTGTTCACAGCTGGAGTAAGGTCAAGTACACAGGGGAGGGGCGGTGGAGTAGAAGGGCGGAGGAGTGGAGGGGCGGAGGAGTGGAGGGGCGGAGGAGTGGAGGGGCGAAGGAGTGGAGGGGCGGAGGAGTGGAGGGGCGGAGGAGTGGAGGGGTGGAGGAGTGGAGGGGCGAAGGAGTGGAGGGGTGGAGGAGTGGAGGGGCGGAGGAGTGGAGGGGCGGAGGAGTGGAGGGGCGAAGGAGTGGAGGGGCGGAGGAGTGGAGGGGTGGAGGAGTGGAGGGGCGAAGGAGTGGAGGGGCGGAGGAGTGGAGGGGCGGAGGAGTGGAGGGGCGAAGGAGTGGAGGGGCGGAGGAGTGGAGGGGCGGAGGAGTGGAGGGGCGGAGGAGTGGAGGGGCGGAGGAGTGGAGGGGCGGAGGAGTGGAGGGGCGGTGGAGTAGAAGGGCGGAGGAGTGGAGGGGCGGAGGAGTGGAGGGGCGGAGGAGTGGAGGGGCGGAAGGATGTTAGCTAAGAGACTTCTGACCAGGAAGTATTGGAAGTTCTCAGCGGTGGGTGAAAACAGAATCACAAGTGGAGGGGAGAAGGTGTGTGGAGGGGGAGAGAAGGTGTGTGGAGGGGGAGAGAAGGTGTGTGGAGGGGGAGAAGGTGTGTGGAGGGGGAGAGAAGGTGTGTGGAGGGGGAGAAGGTGTGTGGAGGGGGAGAGAAGGTGTGTGGAGGGGGAGAAGGTGTGTGGAGGGGGAGAGAAGGTGTGTGGAGGGGGAGAGAAGGTGTGTGGAGGGGGAGAGAAGGTGTGTGGAGGGGATAGAAGGTGTGTGGAGGGGGAGAAGGTGTGTGGAGAGGGAAAGAAAGTGTGTGGAGGGGGAGAAGGTGTGTGGAGGGGGTGTGATATTCTTCTAGTTAACAAAGGCAGGATGACGAGCACAAGCCAAGGCTACAGAATTAGTGAAAATAAAATGGGAGAGGAAAAAGGAAAATGATTCAAACAAATCTAGTAATTGGAGAACGAATCAATGAATAGTAAAAATAAGAAAGACGATGAATAAGAGAAACGACGAGAGTAAGAGTTTGATCAGGAGTGTAAGGGCCTCATTTCCTGGTATACGAGTGTGTCTCCTTTAGTCATATACCTAGGCGAGTCAGCGGCTGCCTACGAGTCCCAATATATTTCTTTCTCTGGTCGCGTACTTAAAGACGACGGCTAGACAGATCAGACAACGCACAGCTTATTACCAGTACCTGAAGTGGATGACAGCATAGCTCTACCTCATGGGGGGGGGGGGAAGTGCAACACCTAGTAAAGCCTCTGTTTAACGGACTATATAAAGGAAAATCCATTATATCAAGGGTATTATATATATGAAACCTCCATCTGACGAACTATATAGGTGGTTTAAACCTTTGAAGGCGATGGCTTAAACCTCTGATGACGATGGTTTAACTCATCAGGACTCAAGGGTTAAACTCAATAGTTGGTTATGGATAAAATCCCTTAAAGAATTATTGTTCCTTTAATGAGTATTTTTTCGCGGGTGGATGGGGGTGAGCTATCCCGAGGAAGATTGTGCTGGGATTAGATAAATACAGTCAGGTAAAGTAAGCTCTCAGTGAGGAAGATTTATGTGACTACCTCAAATGGTGAGATATTTCTTGTGGTCTTTACGAATGGAAGGGAGGACAGGTGAGGAGGGAGGACAGGTGAGGAGGGAGGACAGATGAGGAGGGAGGACAGGTGAGGAGGGAGAACAGGTGAGGAGGGAGGACAGGTGAGGAGGGAGGACAGGTGAGGAGGGAGGACAGGTGAGGAGGGAGGACAGGTGTGGAGGGAGGACAGGTGAGGAGGGAGGACAGGTGAGGAGGGAGGACAGATGAGGAGGGAGGACAGGTGAGGAGGAGGACAGGTGAGGAGGAGGACAGGTGAGGAGGGAGGACAGGTGAGGAGGACAGGTGAGGAGGGAGGACAGATGAGGAGGGAGGACAGGTAAGGAGGGAGGACAGATGAGGAGGGAGGACAGGTGAGGAGGAGGACAGGTGAGGAGGAGGACAGAAGGACAGGGTAGACAGAGTGGTATAATTTCTTCACTATCCCTCTCTCCTCTTTCACCCTATATTTTTTATCTCATTCCTTCACTTTCTTTCTCTCTCAAACTTGTATTAATTATTCTTCATTTATTCTATATTTTTTTTTCATTATCTCCTTTTTTCATTTATCTTTCGTTTTTTTTCTATTTATTTCCTCTTTTTCTTCTATCTTTTGTTTCCTTAATTAATTATCACCATCGACATGATTCACTTGTTTACATAATATTGATCAAAGGTTTAACAAGTATGGATTAATTATGCATACTGTAGATAAGATGAAATATAAATACAATATTATTCTAAATTAAAAAACAAACGAGGAAATTAGACTTCCATTTATACGAATATTAACCAAACGAATATTGAGGTGAATCTTATTATTATCTTCAGTATAAGTAGAGGTAAAACGAGTCTAATGTGGATGGGATACCCAGCTTCAGATCCATTACGAGCAGCCACCTGGGAACCTGCTCAAGATACCTCCTTAGACAGGTTGATTAGCGTCCAGAGATATGGATCACATCACTTTAGGTTGTGGCGTAAGGAACAGGTGTTTAGTTAGGTAATGTTTACTTAATAAAGTTATTCGATAAGAGGGGGAGTGTGGGGAGGGGAGGGGGAGTGTGGTGTGGGGAGGGGAGGGGGAGTGTGGCGTGGGGAGGAAGGGGAGGACTGTGGCGTGGGGAGGGTGTGACAATAAAAGGGAAGGATGGAAGGGAAACGAGAACCAGACAGGAAATGAAAGAGGATATGAAGGGAAATATAAGAGAAAATATGGAATCGGGAAGGAAGGAGAGGAGAGGAGAGGAGAGGAGAGGAGAGGGCTGTGTGGCTGGCCGGGGTGCTGCCTCACGTCTCGTAAACCTTCTTCCGTCTTCTCTTTCACTGGTTATGGCGGTCATCGCGTCTGTCGTGTAAATCATATTTTTATAACTGTCTGGTCATTTGTCGTCCAGTTACCTTCCTTTCACTGCTAAATATGTTGCCAAATGATGTACACTCACACGTATGTAGTTTTATAATGACAATGTATATATTTATAGTTGTATTGATATAGGTTTTGCCATTATTAAACTATGTCCATCTGTCGAGACATTATTTGAAAACCTGTCACATCAGTTGGCTCTCTGGATATATTTCCTGGTTGACACACAGATAAGCGAGTCCCCAACACTCACCAAAAACCACAAAGAGGATAAACAAATATTTATCATTCATTATATTTTTCTTTATTCTATGCCGAGGGAGAAATTGAGGGGAACTGAATTGGAAATTTCTAGGAAGAGGAACAATGTGTTTGGGTTAGTGACTCACACGCCATCTTGTAAATCCCTGTCGAGCCGAGGAGACATAAATCTTTCACTCTCGTCTCTCTAAGAGGATTCTTCCCGACCTGTGGCTACCTGTTCATCCAGGTCCAGGTGGTGCCAGGGAAGACTATGGCCATATACAGTATATATAAAATAGGGTCCCATTGTGTACAGTAACACAGTATCTCTTGTACTATATAAACCTAACTAAAGTGAAACTAACACAGCCTCTTCTCCTCAGGGCTGGAGGGAGACAAACGACAGCTCACTGCCTCTCGTCATCTGAATCTCTCTGCTGGCGTGTGCTGGATCACCACACGTCGGAGCTGTAACATCACTTGAGCAGAGCACACGACACGACACTTAGAACGTGCTTAGATATCCCCCCTGAGACTGCCACACTATACAAAATTACATTACGGCTGAGACGTCTTTACATAATAGTGTTCTGTGAGACGTGAACACCAACGGGAGGAAGCCTAATGCAGAACAAAGGGAGGAAGACCTTCACCTCTACTCCCAATAAGCTAAAGAATCTCTCTACCACTCATGTATTACCATAAGGAAACAAATTATCTCACATTCCCTGAAACTTATTGATTCCTAGACAACGTTAAAAGCTCACGGTGAACTTGCTTGGAAATGAGATGAGAAATTCTGATGAAAAATGTGGAGAGAATCCGATGGTACTGAAGCTGGTGAGAGGAGCTAATTAAATTCAACCTCTTATTCATGGCATCAGCAACCTGGTTATGGTGAATAGAGATGAAAGATGAAGGAATGAAGGACTCAAGTGGTTGCTAGTGGCAGAAAAGTAATTTATATATCTACTTCAGTTTTCAGACTAGGAGAAATTTTATGTATGCCACGTGAGCTGTAGTGAAAAGAAACTGAATATTCATCCACACGACGCCTAGAGACGCCTACCACCACCAACCACCACCACTACCACCCACCACCACCCACCACTACCACCCACTAACACTACCACCACCACTACCACCACCCACCAACACCAACAACCACCACCACCAACAACCACGACCACCACCACCACTACCACCCACCATAACCACCAACAACCACTACTACCACTGCCAGCTGCCTCCTTTAACAAGTATCCCCTTATCTGTCCTTTACTTGTGGCCATTCCAACAGTTCATAGTTTCTTATCTCCACTTCTCCACTCCTATCCCTCTCCTCCCCACCTATTTACCATATTAATCCATCTTCCTCTGGTCTACGTTCATCCATCTTCTCATAGCCTCACCAGAATCCAAACCCAAATTAACCAACTTTGTATTGATTTTAGATATAATTTACTAAGAGATTAATTCCCCGTCTGGTAGCAGCATAATTTTTGAGGGATTGTGTTTTTATAACCTCGTGTAATTAGCAACCTTTGGATCGCTGAGTTTAGTTGGTGATATCAACACATAAGTAAGAAAGAAGGTAAAGGAATAGTCACTTTTGTTTCCCTGTTTCCCCTTTTTATTGACATTTTTTTTTCCTCTTCTTTGACCTATAGGGTAAAGTTGTCCAATACAGTCCATAACACTTGAGTTTTTTTCCTCTTTGGTTCACCTCCTCGCCACCCCTCTATCTTCCCACTCATCTCCCTCTCACCACCCTCTCACCGCCCTCTCACCGCCCTCTCCCCACCCTCTCAACGCTTTCCCTTCCTTGTCATATACATTTACACATCTTCCCTCCCTTGTTGTCATATACATTTTGTGCTCCTTTCGTGTTGTAGTAACGTACATCAGTTCACCTCACCTTTTGCAGTAATGTTCATTCATTAGCTTCACTCCTGTAATCATATACATTTAATTGTCTCCCTTAATGAGGTAATAAACAGTCTTTAGGAGCCTCCCTTAGTGTGACTGGGGCCAAACAATCATCCTTCGCTAGTTTTGGTCACAAGACTTGGGTGGCCGTTCTTTTGTCCTGGTCCCACACTCTTAGCTCTCCTTCCTTAGCCCTGGACATGCGCCATTGGTAATCCTAACCCTTGCTTTGGCCACACGTGATTGATTATTCTTTTTAGTTTGGCCACTCATACACTAGGCCATTCTTCCCTTGACTTGGCCACTCACACTAGGTCACCCTTTCCTCGCCTTGGCCACTTACACTTGGCCACTCTCACAAGGCCATCCTTCTCTGCCGTGACCGGGTCCAAGACGGAAGTAGTGATGGAGACGGCAGGAGGAGACTGGAGGGACGGCTTAGCGGTCGAGGCCCTCACCGTCCTTACCGCCCTCGTCAACGTTTCCGGCGTCAACCTCAACAATTACAGCGACTACTTCAACCTCGACTACTTAGACTACAACACCACCCTCGACGAGTCTTTTAACACGACCACCAACACCAGCGTCACGCCCCCGTCCTCGGTGAGTCATGTTGGTTCTAGTGAGTCGAATTATCTGTGGCTAGTGGCATAATTGTGGTGTGAGAGAGAGAGAGAGAGAGAGAGAGAGAGAGAGAGAGAGAGAGAGAGAGAGAGAGAGAGAGACAGAGAGACATAGAGACAGAGAGACATAGAGACAGAGAGAGAGAGAGAGATAAAGTTCCCCCTGACTGAACAATTTTTCTAGTGCCAGAAACTTGGGAAACCCCTGAAGGACCAGTCGATAATCTTCCTCACAATTGATCATCGTCTTTGGGCTTCTCTAGGGGGAGGGGGAAGAGGGTATAGGGTGACCGATTCCACCCCTTTTTTTAACCGGAAATGGGAGATATTTCCTCCCCTCTCATCGACCTAGTAGGGGGGAAGAGGTCACAGTTACTTCCAATGGCTCTCTGTTTCAAAATAAAAAAAAGTCTGAGAATGATATGAACTGAAAAACCAATTGTACGTGTACTTTAAGATACAGAACCTCGTATCATAAGCAATATTTAGTTACCATGGCAGGAGGCGATACCGTATAGGGTAAGGCCCTTTGTGTGTCTGTCTTGTTCTTTTTACATAACAATTCTATCATACAGTGAGAATCCATATAAACACTCATACATTATACATACACATACAGTATACACACTCATACATTATATACACACACACATACATTATACACACTCAAACATTATATACACACACATATTATACTACTACTACTACTACACACACACACACACACACACACACACACACACACACACACACACACACACAACATAGAGCCAGGGAGGACACTGAAGATAAGAGACAGTATCACAATATCCTGACCGACCAGAGTGAGAGAGTTACCCGGACAGTGAACCATGGAGTGAGGACCAGCAGCTCACTAATACTCCCTGTGTGTGTGTGAGTAGAGTACTGTCATATACACCACAAACTCTCTAAAACTCTTATGTATATGAACAAAAACTTTCTCCTATATCTTTAACGAATCTTTACCTAAATCGTTAAATTCATCCAAGAACGTAACTATCACTTAATACTTAATAAATACTAATTAATAAACAATCACCTATGTCCTTGAGAATGTCTTATCACCCACTTATGACCTACAGAAATAAAGTCCCTATCTCCTCCCACAAAATATATAGTTTTTACCTCCATCTAACAAGATCGTGTTGGTAAATGGGTAATATAAGACTTATCCTATTCTGGTACAACTTAAATAGACCAATTTCCTAAACCCATAAGCGAATTGTCTCTCCCTCGACGCAGAAGTAATAACATTGTCCTGTTTCTTCTACACACACACACACACACACACACACACACACACACACACACACACACACACACACACACGTATATTAGTCTTATAGTTATGGCGAAATGTGAAGGAGTTGAGGAAGTACTTCATCTGTTATGAGAGGGAGGGAGTTTTGGGGGGTAGTAGATGGTAGGGGAGGAGAGGGGAGGGGGGATGTTTAGGGAGGGGGTTCTAGGGGAGGTGAGATTAAGGTAGCGGAGATGTTGGTGCTGGAGGAGGAGGAGGAAGAGAGGGGGGCCAGGAGTGAGAGTGTCTGGGGAGAGATGAAACTGAGGAGGGGGTGAGAGGGAGAGAGAGGTATTGATAATGAAAAGGGAAAAGAGAATGGAAATAGCGGTGATGATGAAGGGAAAGAAGAGAAAAGACGGTGGGGATAAGATTAAAGGAAGTATTAACAGTGAAGATGAAAGAGAGGAAAGGAAGAGAAAGGAGATAAGAGGAGGGGCGAGAAAGCGATAGGAATATATGTATGTAAATAAGACAAATGAAAGGCGTAAATATTCAATAGAAGGAACAAATAAATGAAAAATAACAAAATGGAAGGGAAATGGAAAGGGTGCTTAGGGAGGTGATGGGGAAGACGAGAGTGAGAGGAAGGGATGCTGTAATAGGGATAGAGGAGAAAGAAAGATAAACAAAAAGAAAGAAAAGAAAGGAAATTTGAGAAGGACACCTGAAAATAGGACGTCTTTGGGAAGGGTAAGGAGAGAACAGGTGAGGTTAAGGAGGTCACGTTAGGTTAATTCGGAGTACATGGGAGGTAAGAAAGGAGGGGGAGATTTAGATGGGGGGCGTAGAGGGGGCGGGGAGGTGGAGTGTAGAAGCGTGGTTAAGCTGTAGTGTAGGTATGTGGGGGGAAGTGGTTAGATCGTCGGCCAAGTAAAGAGGTTGACTGTGTGGGAGAAGGACACACACACACACACACACACACAGCAGGTGGGGATAACAAGAGCCAATTGCCCTAAAGATCCACTGTCTGTCTGTCTGTTTGTCTGTCTGTCTGTCTGATTGTAGACTGTAACTGTAACTAACTGACTGACTGACTGACTGATTACTTGGTCCCACTTGTTTGACTTTATCACACAAATTTGACCAGAAATCGATGAATTTGTTGATGGCTATTTCTAGACACAGGAAATAGCGGTAGATGGAGAAGAACATCGACAGACTCACTCACTCACTCCCCTTACAAAGACCATTTTCATTCACTTTACAAAGACTGATGAAAGAGGGGGAGGGAGAGAGGATATACAGTCAGTCTTACAATCTGACGGTGAAACTTAGTTAAGACTTTATGACCTTATGACTTTAATTAAGGAGATGGTTCCTTAAAAAACTAAATAAACAAGAATTCTTAAAAGACTCACACGAGAAACATTCCTCCATTCACCCTATCTTATCTGAGAAAGAACCTAACTAACACTAACTTACCTACGATAAAATATAAAGATAAATTAATTAGCCAATATGACGTCGAAATGAGACAAATAAAACTCGACCGTAAATAGACTCTCTCACCTCCAGCTGTTGGGGAAGTAGAGGTGGTTTAGTTAAAGTCTAGAGTAACATCAGGTAAGATGCACTCTACTATGGTGAAAAACACTCTAGAATTTTAGTGCACGAAACAGTGAGGCTAGTGAGTGGGGTGAGTGGGAGGGGAGGGGGAGGGGGAGCAGCATGTTGATGGAGGATTTATTGTGTTGTGGGTGCGGTGATGGAGGGAGGGAGGTGTCAGATAACTTCTAAGTTGTTCCTCAGAATCTCAGTATAGGTAGTTCTCGACGTGTGTGTGTGTGTGTGTGTGTGTGTGTGTGTGTGAGCGAAAATGGTACCACGATTTTTTGCCTTAATATCATTTTCAATTTCAGACGGTTCCCAGAGGACCTCTCAGCTGAAACCCTATTCAAGGTTTAATCTTCCTCTGCCATTAATTATATGTTATGATTTTTCTTACCCTATATTTTTCCTGCCTCAGAGCGACTTATTCCTCTCGGGATATTTTATTAAAGAGTGAAACATTTGGTAAAAAACATCGTCTGGTTTATTAAATTATCACCTGCGTCAATATTGTGACTTGTGGGATTTTATGGGTCGTGTTAAAGTGATTCAATAAGAGTGTGTGATAAGTGCAGCGTCGTGTTGGTGTGATTCTGTGGTTGATCAATGTCTTATTTTTCACACAAGTGGTAGTTTCTGTTAAGTTACTTTGCCTGGCGTCACACTTAGTGCTCAAACAGGCGTCAGTGTTTCCAGCACCGTATCAACATGTGAACGGTTGGGGTTAAAGTTCCAACAAGAAATTCTAGATTTTCTGTAGACAATTTTAGTCACTGGAAAAAGTCATAACCAGTCACGTTTGTATGTTGCTATGACTAGCATAATTATTCCTATGACTAATATGAATTATTTTGTTGACACAGGATTACTGCAGCACGACGGGGTGGGACCACTTCCGGCAGAGCTACCAGGCAGTGCACGGCTGCATGTCCCTGGCAGTGTGTGTGTTTGGTTCCGTGGCCAACGTGATCAACATGGTGGTGCTGACGAGGCGTTCCATGGTCTCGCCCACCAACGCTATCCTGACGGGGCTGGCAGTAACGGACCTGCTGGTGATGGTGGAGTACATCCCCTACACCATGCACCAGTACGTGTGGCAGGGTCGCCCCCTCACCTCGCAGTACTCCTGGGGCTGGGCCGTCTTCGTCCTGTTCCACGCTCATTTCGCCCAGGTCTTCCACACCATTTCCATCTGGCTCACCGTCACTCTGGCTGTCTGGCGCTACATCGCCATTGCCTTCCCCCAGAATAACACCACCTGGTGCTCCATGAGACGCACACACACCGTCAGTATCGCCGCCTTCTTCTGCTCCGTGATCTGCAACATCCCCAACTACCTCACCTTCACCATCAGCACCATAGAACACAAAGGACACACACTTTACATCGTGAATGTTAGCCACTTGGCACTGGCTCATGGCATGCTCTTGCATAGCATCAATTTCTGGATCTATGCGGTAATACTGAAGCTACTACCATGCGGCGCACTCACTGGCTTATCTTACGCACTCATCCAGGAGCTACTTCGGGCCGCTAGACGCCGCGCACAGCTCATGAAAAACGCAGCAGGTCGTGGTGCTGATGCTGAACGACAAGCCGACAGGGTCACTAAAATGTTGCTAGCGATACTCGTGCTGTTTCTTGCCTCTGAAGTCCCTCAAGGCATCCTCGGCCTCCTCACCGTCATCCCAGACTCCGGGTTCTTCCCCTGCTACCAGAAACTCGGGGAGATCATGGACATGTTGGTCCTCTTTAACAGTGCCATCAACTTCCTGCTGTACTGTGCCATGAGCCAACAATTTAGAGACACCTTCAGTGAGCTGTTCAAGCCCTGCTGTATGCCCGTGCTGGGTATCCGCAAGCCGCGGCTGCCCTCAAGCTGGAAGACGATGTCCTCGGCCGACCCAGGCACGGAGAGCAACAACACCTGCATCACACATGTCTGAAGACCTCTAGTGGAACACACCAGAGTTTGGTGATCTCTGTCCTTCCCTTTTGGTTCATAAATAAATGTAAGCATTATACGTGTCTGGCAGATATATATAAACTGTAGGGAGGCCACTTAGTGAAGCAATGATGTCTGTGTCTATCACACACACCAAGAGGAAGAAAATATACACCTTTCATCGCTTTGATCTAACCTTAGACATTTATTACACAATTTGAAGTTATTTTTAAAGTAACGATTATGATAATAAATCTGCTGCTGAAAACGGGACTAATATTAAGAAACTGTTGCGGCAATACATACACTTTGTTGCCTAAAATGAATAATATTTTAAGTCTTTCTCACGCGTGCACACATGTTGACTGCAACACATAAGATGTTCTCAGATGAGTAAAAAATGTTTAGTGTCAAAGTTGTGATATGTAATAGGTGGATCTATGTTGTGTGTGTAATATTGTGCAAGAACGTAAGTAAGCTTTCATGTTGAACATTAATGAACATGAGTTTTGAACAGTGTGTCAGTGATGAGTGAACAGCATCGGTGATGAATTCAGTCGAACAAAACTGAATATTCATATTGAACGAGAATTATTAATATATACAACAACAGTTAAAATCAATATGAATGCTAGTAAACATCCATATTTAAACTAAACTGAACATTCAAGCTGAACATGATAAAACCATTAAGCTAAGTACAAGTAAACAGTCAAGTTGAACACGACTGAACAGCCAATTGAACACGAGTGAACAGTGAAGCTGAACAACGTTACCGTATCCCCTCGTGTCATCTTCTCTCCAACTCCCGTATTTAAGAAAAAATCTATCCAAATTATAAAGAAAAAACAAGTTAAATGCTGAACAAATTGTCTGACAAACAAACTATTAATTACGACTAATCTCTTACCCAAAGTTTCCTCAGCATCAATTTCTATTACTTGTGTCAGGAACTGTAATGAAATGCTTGTTGAGTTTTATCTTTGTGTACAATGATGGAAGACCACATGTAAATATATACTAATAGCCTAGACAATACAATATACAGTTTAGTGAAAGTAAATTAGGATCTCGTTTACTTATAAATAAATGATTTATAGAGAGCAAGTTATTAATCCATTCAAGATGTGATAACTCAACTGGTATGTTTCCTTGGCAGCTTAAACCTTGTAAAGACAGCCAATTCGATCTCACGCCCAGGTAAAGTTAGAGATGCCATGGTGTCTATGTCATGTATAGAGTCATGTTGTCTGAGAGTTGCCACAGAATACACAGGTCATGCAGAGACACTAGGCATAGGAGGACACTAATTTACTGATAGATTAAATGATGTTTTAGAGATATGTTAACATTAATACACCTAGATTTTGGTAATGAGGACAGATTTAGTAATAAGGACAGATTTTAGTAATAGTGACAGATTTTAGTAATGCGGACAGAATTTAGCTATACTTACCTATGTTTCTGATATATATATATATATATACAATTATATTTATTACTTACCGATTATATTGATACATATGTGTTTTACGATACATAAAATGTTTAGTAATGCAATAGTAAAAATTCACACCACGTTCCTTACTACTGCATAAACATTAGAGTGACCCAAACAACATTTAAATGACGCATGAACCTGTAAATATGAGGAGGAAATAGAGAGTAAATTAAGTGACCCCGAACAACTTTTGTCCTATGTCAGTCTGGTTTAGGCCCCCAAAAGGTGTTGTTAATATTTACCAAGAGTACAATAACATATTCTTCAAATGAGTATTTTATTATCTATGTAAAAAATAAAAGTTTATTTTGTACATAAAAGCTGTAATGATAACAATATATATATAGAAAAATATTAAAAGTATTATCAGTTTATTGCAAGTTTGTATATGTAATATGTTTGCAATATGTCATAACTAAATGCTTAATATGTGTTAATGTTATATGTTCTTAGATATGTTTACGTCAGGTGTTAATGTCATTCACGTATTTATGTCATAGTCAGTCACATGTTTTCAATGTTTGCTTGATAGATTCACTTCAATTCAGCTTCAGAAATTTTTAGGTCGCCGATGTAGCAGTTAATTAGTCTCACTTACTACATAAACAGCTGAATTACCATATATATATAGAGTTTATGTCGTCTGGCTGATAGTTACTTCACTACATACAAACCTTAACAATTATTTATATACGTCGTTTTACTGTTAAGATATTATTAAGATTGCTATAATTTCTAAACTGTTAAAAGTAATTATAGGTAATATATGATTAGACGTATTCTACACAATTAAATTTTTGTAGGTCATTTATTTGGGATATGCATTGTTTATGTAGATTCATTTGTATATTTTTATAGATATTCATTGTAATTTTTTTTTTTACCTTTTGAGTGAATTAAATTACTTTTTAAGTTATGTTTGTCTATGAAAAGAAGTTGGGCAGTTGAACACGTCTCTCTCTCTCTCTCTCTCTCTCTCTCTCTCTCTCTCTCTCTCTCACTAAACCTTCCCTTCATTATGTCCAGTTCTTATCATCGTTACTTCCTCATTTCCTTTGTTTTGTTGTCTTCTCTTCTCCATAGTCCCTATATTACGTTTCTCATGTTCTTCACTGTATCTACTGGATAGTGAACACCCTCACCATCACTCTCACCATCAAAGGATCATTCACTATCTTCTGGACATTAACCATCTTCACTATATCCGCCTTTATCAGTTGTTTATTGAGGATATTGATCACTTTCACCATTTGTCACTATCAATGGATCAATAAATCACTATCAGTTGGATATTAAACACTTTCACCAAAGATCACCATCACTACAAAGCCTTCAACCATCACTTAAAACCTTCACCATCACTTAAAACCTTCATCATTCACTGCAGCCTTTCACCATTCACAAGCATTCCTTCACCACCTATCACCATATATCTCACCATCATTTAACATCATTTCACTACACTTGTATACACCATTATTATTAATTTCTATTATAATTTCCTTCCTTGTCCTCTGTTTTTATCTTCGTATCTTCTCTAATTACCTCATTTATTTTCTTATCACTAAATCATCTTTTCATTAACACTTTCAACTACATTCTAACTCCTCTCATTATTGACTTACACTATACACATCTTTTCTTCGTCTTTTACTGTTATCACATTGTATTATCCACTAATTTTTATACCATGTTATCTCTCACTGTCCATAAGTTCTCCTGTTATCTCTGTTATCTCTCCATTCTTATCTCATTTTACCTTTTACACTCTTGTTAATGTTATTTTTCAATGGTTTTCTTCTCTTCTTCTCTTCCACTTGTTTCATCTATAGGGTAATGTTGTGGTGGTGGTGGTGGGAATATGGTGATGGTTGCTGTGATGGTGGTGACGGGGTGTGGTGGTAATGGTGGGGGTGATGATAGTGGTGATGGTAATGGTTCGGGGTGTAGTGGTGATGCTGGTGATAGTGTGGTGATAGTGGTGGTTGTGGGGGGATGTGGTGGTGATGCTGGTGATAGTGGTGGTTGTGGGGGGTGTGGTGGTGATGCTGGTGATAGTGTGGTGATAGTGGTGGTTGTGGGGGGTGTGGTGGTGATGCTGGTGATAGTGTGGTGATAGTGGTGGTTGTGGGGGGGTGTGGTGGTGATGCTGGTGATAGTGTGGTGATAGTGGGGGGTGTGGTGGGACCCTAGAGAGCCCGAGGGTGGCCGCCCGCCCCCCCACACACACTAACACTCAATATCGTGATCAAATAAGGTAAATAAAGTCAATAACCTTCCTCCAGCTTTTCATTGACCTGTGTATACCTGTTCATAACTAATTATTATCACCTGTACACACTTCTTAACGTCAGGTAAGGATAGAGAAAGTCCATAGTTGCAAGGAGAGGCGGTCGGCACTACACCTCCAAGCACAGTAAGACTAAAGACTGGCAACAACACAGTGACAAGATATCATTAGAGTTTTATGAGACAATTACCCACGAAAGATATCATATTCCTAGACTTAATAGTTTGTATATAAGGATAACCTCAAATTCTCTCTTTCTCCCATATACAGCACACACAGACACACACACACACACACAGACAGACACAGACACAGACACACACACACACACCAACAACAGAGGGAGTAACGTGTACCCCCCCCCCCCCCCCCCCAGGTCTTGAACACGGGAGAACAAGCATCTCTGTTGGTGTTCGTTATCCCCAAGTTTAAAAAAAGTTAATAAAGAGCCTTAGGACATATAATTTACATGCTTGTATAACTGGTAGTTCTATAATATTAGTCTTTCAACAAGGAAATGCTCAGTAAATGACTTCAATCGTATATGTAAACATCGCTCGCTTTAGACAGCAGCGATAGGGTAGAGTGAAAGTATCACCTCAAAAGATTTATCAAGGCGTTTATTTTTTACACTGAGTAAAAGAGAAGACTTGAGACTGTACAACAGAGAAATAGTCAAGATGACAGGAACTAGAAGAAGAAGAAGAAGAGAGAGAGAGAGAGAGAGAGAGAGAGAGAGAGAGAGATAACAACCACGATAATCAACACCGATGAAGCCAGAGACTTCACTAACAATTGGTGTAATTTCAGTCTCTATTCTGTTGCTGAACACGAAGTTAATCGTTTATTACAATTACAATGTTTTTAAAACTGTATAAAGTTTGTCTATATATATATATATATATATATATATATATATATATATATATAATATATATATATATATATATATATATATATATATATACTGTATAGTGGAGAAGGCGAGGGCCGCCTTCTGCCTCTCCATGGTGCCCATGGTCAGGGTAGTCTGAGCTACCTCAGAGGCCTGCCATGGGAGGGAGGACTGGGTTAATTTCTGAGCCCACAAGAACTCCATCAACTCGTCTGGCACCCGGCTATCCTGGGGAGATAACACTACAGGAGCCGGTGACGGGGAGGTTATGATGGAGCTTTTCCTTCCAGCAACCTTCGTCCAGATCGACTGGAGGTCCAGGCCCACCTTTACCCATGGAAAGAGGGCCTGGCCAGGCCTCCCGGGCACACCTCCTATCGTCCTGTAGCGTTGCCACTCGGGACGAATCTGCCGTGGGCAGCACGGAACAGGAGGCCAGAGAGTCGAAGGCGTCCAGGGCCGCGACCAGGGACGTTCCTGATAGGGCTGAGACCATCTCTCTTCTCAACAGGCAGAGCTGTCGGAACTCGAATTACTCCGAACGCAAGTCATCCGCCCGTCGTCGGACATCTAGGACGGAACGGGGAGAGAGAACTAGGTCCTCCCCCCCGCCTTACACTGTAAAAAATGGCCAGTCTTCCGTGATGCCAGTGCACAAACCAGTTCCGTGGGATCCGAGCCCACTTGTGCGCCCCCTTGGCTGATGATGTCATCAGTTGTCTTAACAGAGAGGGGAGCGTCCGTAGGTGCGGAGGAGTTCCCTTCTCTTGATGAAGGCCTGGGAGATGTTGATGAGACCGGCCCGTGGTACGAGTCGGAGTAGTCAGGCACCCCCTATGAGGAACCGGCCTTCCTTGGCTCAGAACCCGACTGAAGGGTCCGGGGAGGGGGAGCGAGGGCAGGATCCCAGTACCACAGGAGGTTGGTGAGAGGTGGCCTGGGCTTGCTTCTGCTGCAGCTGCTGCGCAAAAACGAAGAAGACAGAGCCTCCAACATCTTCAGTGGGCACTGGGTACTCATGAGCTTGCTGATTATGAATATGTGGTCCACTATTAGATTGCAGAGTAATTCGTGGCCAAATTGACCCTTGAAAGATTTTACTGACATTTTTCAATGCTAATTACTCATCAACTATGGCTTCCAAGGTGTGATTTAGGGCGTGTGTGTTATTCTGAAAGGACTTAATTAGTTAAACCTCTTAAATTTCAATTCTGAGAAAAAAGTATATTTTGGTCAAATTTTTTTTACGGTATAAGACTTACGTTTTTGGGCACACCTGACCTTGCTGATTATGAATATGTGGTCCACGATTCGACTGCAGAGTAATTAGTGGCCATCAATTACTAGATGGATGAAGAAGTTTAAAGAGACTGGTTCCGTTAATGACAAACCACGAAACGGAAGACCGGGAGTCAACGAGGACTGGCGTCTGTAGAGGAGGCTTTTTTTACAGTCCAAAAAAATGAGTCATCAATTTTTTCCTAACCGCTGTTACAGACTTTAACTCTGCTAACGAGGACACAGTTCACCTACTCTTCTACTGAAGCCTTTCAGTACAGTGTTGTGGCAGATTAACTGGAAAAACAAAGAAAAAAAATAGAAGAAATAAATTTCTTTGGTTATGTTATAAAAATAACTTGAATAAATTAGCTCTCCAAAGCATATTACAGATGTTTTTTTATCTCCTATAGAACCTAAGTTATTAATATTTTAAACTGCATCACCACTTTACGGACGCCCTGTGTGTATCGGAAAACAATAATCAGAATTAGAGATAATTAATTCCTTCCCCAGTTCATTAGACGACGACACCTCCAGCTGAGGCAGTCAATAGAGTAATGTTGGAGGGAGGTATGATTACATGGACACACTACATAAATACTGCACAATGACACGAAAATAAGGGAAAGGAAAAATTGAATGAGTACGATAATAATTATTGATGTAGAGACATGTGAATAACGGAGAGAGAGAGAGATAGAGAGAGAGAGAGAGAGAGAGAGAGAGAGAGAGAGAGTGAGAGAGAGAGAGAGAGAGGATTTTATCTCAAATTCTTAGGGTTGAAGATTTTCCCAGAGACTAATTTACGAGCACCATTGTTAATTTGGTGGAGAAGTCAGAGGTAAAAAAAATTAGTAATCAGTTGTAAGACAGACAACAGATGTATCTTAACTACTTGGGTTACCTGTGGCGGTTTTATGGCTCCTGGTGGGTATTTATTATGTCCAGACGTTATTCTGTTTACATACTTCTCTTTATTTTATCCATAATACCATTAATTCTTCCGTGTACATCTAACAGTGACTTTGGTTTATACACTAATTCATTAATATGGAAATCTCTCAAGATAAACCGCATACTGACAGTTTATTTATCATTACTGAAGCAAACGCTGAGGCAATATAAATCATAAAGTCTTGGGAAAAAATAAAAATTAAATAATTAAGAAGAAAAACTAATATTCTGGGTAAATAATAAAAAAGGATATTGACACGACAAAGCGAATATACATGACATGAAAGCGTACATGGAAGATACTGGTACACACACACACACAGTAGAGTCCCCGGAAACAACACACCTTATGTTGTCACTCGGAGTTAGACGCGTAGTAGGGCGGCAACAGACGCAGTTTTCAGCGGATATTAAAGTTCAAGATTTTATTTTACAGACAAATTGGATTTCCTGATAAAAAAGCAAGATACCGATGACTGTCTCTCACGACAAAAGCCTTTCAATCAAACGAAAATGTTATTTCTTCACATTTCTATATAAAATGAAGAAAAAATAATACGGGTTTCCTTTTTCATTGGATTTATTTCATCCTAAAACGCTTCCCTCTTTTATGTGTGTACAGAGTCTTACGATAAATATGATTTATGTTGCTAAAATTATTATTTCTGTGTTTGTTTAAAGGAACATACACAAATTTCCAGATAGTCTGAGACACAGAAAACGTAACCAGACGGAGACACACTCACGTCCCTTCGTGTATAGGAGGTAAGCACGTGTCCCGCCCACCTTCCGGGCTCATAAACGACATCCTCTGACGCGTGTCAACAAACAAGGACCAAATAATGATTTAGGTTAAATATTTGGCCCCGGCCCAGCTGGGGGGGGGGGGGGTCTCACTATATACATCACCTGGCACTCTCTATCAGAACAACAAAAGCCATTATCTGAACGACAAGTGGTGCACACTCCGTGAACAACACACACACACACACACACACACACACACACACACACACACACACACACACACACACCTCTATACATAATCAAATGTATTCCAACAAAACTGAAGTAAGCAAACAATAGTGAATTCGTTCAAGTATATATGTACTGTATAGTCTTTACTTGAGGATATACATGCGTGTACATGTATGTATACGAATTATGAGAGGGTGTGTATGCCTATGAGTGTGTGTACTATACAAGGTCGGGTGTACGGTAATTCTGTATTCCACGTCTGAGACTAAACTGTCCACAGGGTCGTCTTACTGCCATAAAACATGCACGAGTCGCCTCTTAGCCTGAGTTTACGATGTCCGTGTACTCTCCTGAAGCCGTTTGCAACTTAGGGAGGAGAAGGATGAAGAGGGTTTGTGGTTACCAGTACCTCTTGTCCTCCTCCAGGGGGAAACATATCGCAGGACGTAAAAATCAAAAGACATTTATTTTTACATCTTTGTAACCATGGCAGGTGTTAAGATTCAAAAGATTGCTTAAATAACAAAACCATTTTCGTCTTCCTTGGGTTTCTTTCACACAACAGCTGCATCACTATATCACTACCCGTTCTATATCCATTTATAAATCCTAATTGATTACTACTGACGAGAGTATTTGTCTTAGTAAGGTGGTGTGTGGTGGAGCAGACTAATTTGTATACAAGGACCCTCACAGCTACCAGTGTTTGGCTATAGTCCTGTAAATTATGGGTTGATGATGATGATGATGATGATGATGACGATGATGATGTTGATGATGACGGTGATGATGAGACAAAACTCTAACCCAAAAAATACCTTATGATAATCCTCATTCGCATATGCATACATAAACTATATAATCATTTTCATAAACACTACAGAAATCAAAGGTCAAACTCAACTCAGGAGACGGGGAAAGGTGAGGTCAAAGGTCAAACTCAACTCAGGAGACGGGGAAAGGTGAGGTCAAAGGTCAAAATCAACTCAGAGAAAATGTCATATAATATTTATCCTTTTACCTAATATTTTCTGCTGATACTCACACACAAAACTTTAAACCATAACCATTCTAAAAATACTTCACTGTATATTTTTGTACTAAAAGTGGTATTTGAGTTACCCAGATTTATATTAATTAATTGGATTGATATTTGATGTAACAAAAATGGAAAAACAAATTTGTGAGTTAGTTCAGAGTCGAGAGCCGAGTAATTGGAACACAACTATTATTTAAAGAGACGATTAACCTTTCAATAAACTAACGAATTATTGACATCTGTTGTTATGTCTCGTTATTGCAGTCCCCGACAGTACTTTACCTCCGTCATGCGTTAATTGTTATGTTATGCGTTACAACTCATGCGTGATATCCGAGTCATGCGTTAGTTCATGCTATGGGATAATAATGTTCATTGTTGTCTGTCATGCACTATTCCTCTAATGCGTAATTTCGGGCATGCGTTACTCTTATCATGCGTTACTTTGGTTCATGCGTTAGGTCTATTTTGGTTACGCATTACACCATCACGCATTACTCCCTGCATGACGCTACGAACTTCATGCGTCATATGTTACACTCATAATGCGCTACATTTAATATACAATACATGCGTCATGCGTTATTTGCGTTACACGTTATGATTTTAGAGCTCCTCATTCGTAATCAGTATTGTCAAACTCACTGGGCAATGAACCTTTAAATGTTAAGTTTAAATGTCTGGAAACAGTGTTGGTTGTTTCCAAGCGTCTATCAAGGTTGTCATGTGCACCTGTGTGTGTGTGTGTGTGTGTGTGTGCGCGTATGTTAATTGGATTTATGAACGAATATAAATCTAAGTTAACTGGAAGGCCATAACATCAGACCGGGAACCAAGGTGAACACACCCTTGACCCGCTCGTCCATCACAGGGTAGACGGAACCCAACAAAAACCGATTACAAGTAGAATTGGTGTCCAGTTGCCAGACATTAACTCTGTTTACCGAAGATGTAATGGAACCCTAACAAAGACTGAGTTAAGGAAGAAGGGGACAGCTTAAGCCACACATCAACACAGCCTCCGTGTACCCTGAGGATTGGCGTGTTGTGTTAGAGGCAGGATGAAGAAAGAGCATTAACACCCGGGTATAACTGGTATCATTAAAATCTCCCAAGCGTCATTACGACCACTAATTACTTACAGTATAACACATTAAGACCAAAATCGAACCTCGGAACCCATAAATTTCAATTCCAAGAGAAAAGTATATTTTCTGCCATCTTGATCCAAAATTTGATATTGTTGAAAATCTCAGTATGGATGCTTTTGAGCGTGCCGATTCCGAATCTATGGTCCATGATTCGATTGCGGGGTAATTAGTGGTCTTAATGATGCAAGGAAGATTTTAAAAAGTGGGTGAGACTGTCGCATCAAAACATCCACCCACCAACTCGCGGCCCAACACGTGTCCTCTGTATGGCCTTTACCCCCGACAAGGTGGTGCTAATATTACTCGCTTAAGAAACCTTAGTCCTATATAAACCTCTTTAATAATTTCATGCGAGTGAAGAGGGACGCAAGATGATAACGTTAACACACCCATAGGCGCAAAGACACACACTATACTCCCACACACACACACACACACACACACGACCACATACGTACATCACCACACGTGTCAATAACAGCCACATCACGGAGTAACTTCAGCAGCGAACATTTAAGTTATATATGTACCACCTGTTGCAAGGGCTTGGACATTTTATTACCTGGCTGAACACCTTGCTTAACACCTGGCTGAACACCTGGCTGGACACCTGGCTGGACACCTTGCTGAACACCTGGCTGAACACCTGGCTGAACACCTGACTGAACACCTTGCTGAACACCTGGCTGAACACCTGGCTGAACACCTTGCTTAACACCTGGCTGAACACCTGGCTGAACACCTTGCTTAACACCTGGCTGAACGCCTGGCTGAACGCCTGGCTGAACACCTGGCTGAACACCTGGCTGAACACCTGGCTGAACATTTATGGCCAAGATCTACCTGACTCATGACGTAGTCTTATAAAACCTTAATACAGAAGACATGTGGCGGAACTATATTATCATACATACATACATACATACATACATACATACATACATACATACCATACATACCATACACACCATACAAGTTTCCCAAGACATATTTCACAGGACTTTTTCAGCCCTTTTTCCCCCATCCTTCACAGGGGCTGGACGTGGCAGGACTTAAGGAATGTAACATCTCGGTTGGAAGGAAGGGGGGGGGGGGGGGCGAGTGGTGGTGGTGGGGAATTTAATTTACGAAAATATCTCCAGGGTGAAGTAAGGAGGAGGAGGAGGAGGAGGTATATCTCTGTCGTCTAGTGAAGGGACAGGCCATAACTTTTACCAATGTTTTGATGTTTGTCTGTTTGTGTTTGTATTTGTTTTTCTCTCTTTTTTCATTCTCTCTCCCTCTCTCTGTTTATCTACATTTTCACTCTATCTTTTTGCTCTCTCTCTCTCTCTCTCTCTCTCTCTCTCTCTCTCTCTCTCTCTCAACCACTAATACAAGCCAAACACAATTCATATTCAATAACTCTCACTACAGAAGGATGGCAGACGACTCATGATGGGGTAATTTATATAGACAGATGGATGACACTTAGGAAGGCGTATGACTGACTATGACTATGAGGGATGGCATGTGGCAGTGGCTGAGGAAGATAACATGGCAGGGGATAAGACAAATGGCAGATGAAGAGTAATTTTTTGTTTTATGTTGGGATGGGAATTAATATGGGCTGAGAAAGCTGGCAGACAATTCTCAACCAAAAATAACCACATATTAAATCTTAAAAGGAAAACGAAAATGAAATATAATTAATTACCAGCAATGTTTACGACCAGGTAAATTAATTAGTTTGAACGATGATCGAATCCTCGTTATAATCGCTCGGTAATGAACATAAGTAGTGCTGCATAATCAACCTGTAATTAATTCACCTGATAACCAATTTGTTAATTAAAGGTGAAGGGATACCTGTTGATATGTAAGTCGATGTCTATCATGTTGTATTATGGCTTCCAATACAGTGAAGGAATAATTATGTTATATCCGTGTTGTGTTATTGATCTATGTTCATATGTCATGTATTATAACTTACGACTTAACCCCTCGCTATGTGTGTGTGTGTGTGTGTGTGTGTGTGTGTGTGTGTGTGTGTGATGGCTACAATACAGTCTCCAGTAATAAAATATCAACGTGAGAATATATTACTTTCTGTCTTCTGCTTTAAAACGAATAAAACAACGAAAAAACGAGAAAAAAAAATAAACTGGGAGAAAATATGAAATGCAAATATCCCCCAACTAACAATAATGCCGTGAATAATGTCTTCACTCAGTACCTCCTTCAATACCAGACAGACAAGAGAATTTCAACATATTCTGCTCCTTATTTATATATACAATTGCATGTGTTTTCTCTTACAACACATGATTATATTACTTAGGTATTCTTACAATAAACATTATATTATTACGAGAGGATATCATTAATTGTTTATAAAATACAACATATTCTTAAAAAAATATATATATACATCAAAATCTTTAATTAATTTACCTACTATATTTGACTTTTGTGCTAATTATCATTTAAATAATAATCAAATGAAACACTAAAGGCGTTTAAGAATCCCATAGCCCTTTAACATCTATCTCTAATCGTCTCCTTTAAAATGAAATTCACTTCTAAAATCCAATTTCCCTTTTCAGCCGTGATTTACAGAGGTGACAAATCAACGTCTAGTGACTCGAATAAAAGACGAGTCGTTTCTACTTCTTTTCCTTTATTGTGTATTATTTTTGTTTTTAGTTTCTCCGGCTAACTCTCTCAGGCTCGAATATTTGAATAAACGAGGCATTAATTTACTACTTTTGTTATTTTATGGATGAATAACATGGGAAAGATGGAGAGGAAGGTTGAAAAAAGGAAATAAGGAATAGGAAGAATATGTTGAGGGAGAGTAGAAGAAGAAGAATCGACGAATGAAGAAGAACAGGAAGACACGAAAATGAAGAAGAACCAGGAGGAAAACGAAAAAAAAAAAAGACGTCGAAGAAGAAGAAAAAGAACAAGGAGAACGAGGAGGAACACGAAGAAAAGAAGAAGAACAATGAACAGAAGGAGACGAAAAAAACCTTACCGACCAAATCTCAAAGAACTAGAAGCAGAGGAACGATAAAAAGATGAATCGTCCGCAACAAATGTTTCACCTCCTGACTATTACCATAAGTAGAAGAGAAAATTGAACCCCATCATAACTGAGTGATTCTATGTCGACGATTTCTGCTTCAGGAGGAGGAAGAGAGAGAAAACGAAAGTGGCCTTAGAGTGTCTGTATATAGGGTTGATCTATTACCTTCTACAGCGCCATCAGGTTAAACCCCAGCCTACAGGATATTAATAGACTTTAGATCAAAACACGTCAAATTGATTCTAATTAATGCTAGTCTATGTTCGAGAATTGGAATCTAGTTTCATGGTTCGAAAATTAAAAAAAATCATAAAAAAAAAATATTCCCATGAAATATTGAATTTCGACGTAAAAAAAAATTAAATCAAGCAATTCACTAAAATATCTCCGAGTCTATTGTATTATGGACAGACTAACTAGGACACAGACAGCGGTTATTGCTATATATCACCTCCGTTGGGTCGTAAGGCAGGGGGAGGGTAGGAGGAGATGAGTCATTATGCAGAGCCCAGACTTCACAGGATAAACAGACTCTCTCACATCTCCATCAAGTGATAACAGAATATAAAAAATAAGATGATTAAAAACGAAGGATTATGGTGGAGCCGGAGGGGTAAACACATGAGAGAGAGAGAGAGAGAGAGAGAGAGAGAAGGGGGAGAAGAGAATACAGAGAGAAAGGAAAGAAAGAAAAATCAAGAGAGAGAGAGAAGCGGAGATCCTAGGTGGGTCAACACTGCACACTGGAACCCTCAATATTGACATCACCCAACCAGGTCTGTTGTCTTACCTCCGGCCTTAATGCTGAGTGACAGGCGCTTTACCTCATGATAATATTACTCTCCAATACTACTCGACCATTGTAGATAATTTATATATTATATAGATATAATTATACTAAATTCAATAACTATTTAATTTAGAAGAATTATACCAAAAAACTAATAGTAAGGGGTCAGTAATATATGAACCCAGACACGGAACTAATTCAAAGCTAACCTAACTTAATGTAACCTAACTAACCTAACATGTAGCTTAATCTTACCATCTGAACCCCATACGAGACTTAACCTACCTAAACCAACCCCCAGCGAACCTAACCTAACCTCACTCAACATAATCTAACTCATCTTAAAACAAACATAACTAATTATCAACTTATCCTATGCCAATTAAATTCATGTTTGTGGGTTTTTTTTATTACGTAGCCAATCGGGTCTTTTCCGTGATATTGGTCCGGTCTTCGGAAAATGACGACGCTCTGAATAGTCTGGCAAAGTTATTAATGAACTGTCACCCACACTGACCAACTCCTAGAACAGAATAAAGCCTGTCAATAAGCCAGTCAATTAAAACTTTCCTTCCCTGTGCTTGTAGGTAGACTGAAGCGGTAAGAACTCCCCAGACACTTACTACCACAATGAATCTCTCTCTCTCTCTCTCTCTCTCTCTCTCTCTCTCTCTCTCTCTGATGATGATAATAGAGTAAATGATAAAGAAGAACAACAACAAATCCAAATTAACTAGAACGAAATATAGACAGAAAACATACGAAGAAAATTAAGCTATCACCAATTTGCACCAATATGTCACTTGCTGTCAGATTCAGGTGGAGGCCGGGAAGGCAATTATTGACCAAATATTTACACCTTACTCAAGCGTCGACTTCTCCAGCAGTGTAACCAATTACCCTAATGAAACTCACTGATGACTCCCTTATTTTTTGTACTAGTTGAGATAATTAGTGTTTTTGTTTTCCTTGTCATAAGTTTGTGTTGGTTGTGTCGTCTGATCGTCTTGATGGGTTTGTGTGTTTATATTTTTGGTTATTGTTATTTGGCATTTTTTTTTTCGTCTATAGATGTTGCATGTGTGGAGGGCTACACATAGTGAGGGAGGGTCGGCGGCTGTGTTTTTTAGGCCCGTACACACACACACACACACACACACACACAGGTATAAAGATGAAGATGCCTAACAAACACACACATACTAACACACAAAAAACATGCAGAGACAGACACACACACACATCCCCACAAACACTAAAACACACAAAAAAAAAAACTACGCTCACCAACAATCACACTTACAAACATACACACAAACTAACAAACACTCACACACAAACTTTCCTGAGCTCCTTGCCGCTTGTGTAAGAGTAAGAGCCTCGACTTAAACCCTCTCTACATGTCAATGAGGGCCTTTGTGTCAGGGTACTTGGTGGAGACAATGTGATCTTTCCTTTGTGTGACTCAGTGCTCTTGTCCCCACGTTTGAGTGTCGTATACCAAACATGTGATTACATTTACATAAGAACTACACAGTAAACTAAGAAAATGGGTGAAGTATCTTTTTACTGTAGAGATTAACAACCGTATATAAACGTCACTCACATAGACGAAAAGATTAGTTATAACATAAGTCTCTTGGTCACTATATATTACAACATACAAACATCAGTTACAACCTACAACACAACTCAAAACCTACGCCACAACCCACAATCTACAACACAACCCATAACCTACAACACAACCCACAATCTACAACACAACCCACAACCAACAACACAACCCACAACCTACAACACAACCTACAACACAACCCACAACCTATGGGTGTCCCCTCGGCCATTTAACTTGGACAATGAAGGATTCCATCAATGTGTTCCAAGGAATCAACTAACTAACCAGAATAGGCGGGAGTGATTCAGGCCGCGGCACTCTCTCTCTCTCTCTCTCTCTCTCTCTCTCTCTCTCTCTCTCTTCTCATCCCATGACTTCACTTCCCATTTTCATCATCCCATTTCTTCATCTCATTCCATTTAAACCATTACCATCATCCAATTCTTCTCATCCTATTCCTATTCCCCATTTTTATCACTTCTCTCTTCCTACTCATCGCATATTCATTGTATCTCCTTTTATCACCTCTCACGACTTTTATCTTCCCTCTCTACCTCCCTATTCCCCTTTATCATTCCTCTTTTCATTCCTCTACTACCCAATAGTTTACACTCTCCCTATCTTTATTCCTACTCTCCCCCTTCCTCTCCCTTCTACCTCTCCCTCTCTTCCTTACCCATATTCCTCCCTCCTCCCCCTCCTTCTCTATCGCCCTTCCTGTGGGAATAGGAGGAGGAAATAGGGGAGAGAGAAATCAAAGAGAGAAGGAGACAATATAATAATCATCTGAGAGAAAGAGAGATAAAGAGAAAGAGAGAGAGAGACAGACACACTGAGACAGACAGACAGACACACCTTTACCACGTTACAACCTTATTCACATCTCCCCCCCCCCCCCAAAAAAAAAAAATACCATACTATATATCCATACTCCTAGACAGACGATATACAGAGGAGCCTTAAGGAGAAAATATAGATAGACTCCTGAATAGAACCATCCATGTAGGTACAGTCCCCTTCACTAGCGCGTTTACAGGGGCTAGTCATATAAACATTCCACAAATCATTATGTTTGAGATATTGGTTTTAATATTATTTTAATTTGATTCTATAGTCCTTTTACTATTACAAGTTTCCTTCTGTTGACTGTAAACAAACACAGGAATGCCACACTGTACAAAACCTGACGAGCCCCTGTAAACACACTAGTGAAGGGAACTGTACATCTCAAGCCACCAATTTACAGTCATAAATGTTAATACGGATATAAGATATAAATGCTGTTTTAACATAGTTTTATAATATAACTTCGTATATGTTTAATATGGTGTTAAATTCCACAGACTAACTGAATGATAATTTTCCTCATCCTAGATTTTACTTACTAATTTCCTTATTTATGATGACTAATTAGAATATTTTACAAAACAAACAATTTTCTATGTGAGATTTGTACTTTGTTGTGAGGCAGAGGAGGTACTGCGTGTCCTTGCTAATACAGGTGGTTAAAGGCAATTGTTCCTGCCAGGTGTTTAATGAGAGATATGTGACGACACTCATTCAGGTGACAGAGAGCAAATCGTTGGTGCATATTGACAACTGCGTAATGGATGTTGTGTGATGTCAGGAGTGTTGCTACAACGTTTGATGACAAGCATGAGATAACAGAAGTGTAAATACATGTGTGTAAAGGAAAGTAAATAATGAAAAGTGTATAATTATGAATGAGTAATGGTAGGAATGTTACGTCTATTTTTAAATGAAACAAGTTTGGATTAGCAACGCAGAACTGCAGGTATGTATCGACAGGTGTATAACGATATGTGTGTCATGGGAAGTGTTTAGCGACAGGTGTGTACTGGCAGAATCACAAGGACATGTATAACGAGATGTGTATAAAGACAGATGTATAAAATAACAGGTGTTTATTGGCATTTGCGTAACGACATGTATATAATGAGCACCTCCACACCTGTAATCACTAATGGGGGTCGTTGGGAGAGACACTCTCTCACTGTGGCGTTAATAAAGGCGGTGAAGGCCCTCGCTACAGGTGCTATCTGAGCGAGTCCTGGTGGTGCATGATGGCTTTTTAATGGCGATGGGACGCAGACAACGTGTGATTAGATTTTGTGCTGCTGCCTGTGTGTGTGTTGGAGGAGCGTTGTGACAATTGTTGGTGTTTGAGGGAGCTTGAGGGAGGGAGGTACTGGTGTTTGTGGGGCATTGTGGGAGATGCTGGTGGTGTTTGTGGAGCATTGTGGGAGGTGCTGGTGGTGTTTGTGGAATTATTCTCCTACTTTCATAACATTGAAAAAAAAGGTCGAAAAAAGTTGTTCATCATAGACGTGTTTTTATATATTATGAGAGAGAGAGAGAGAGAGAGAGAGAGAGAGAGAGAGAGAGAATAAAAATAGTACAGCAAGGAAGACAATGTGTATCTTTATTAGTGGCACACCTGCAGAACACACCTGAAGAAAGGTAAGCTGAGGAGCCACCACACCTACAGAACAACAACACACCTATAAGACACACTTGAATGGTCGTAAATGTAAAACTCGTTAGTAGGTCCTTCATTCACCTGTCGGACCTCCTAGTTAATTGGCGACAGAATAGACAGTTGAGTCAATATTTCAGGTGTATTGATAGACTCGGGTTACCCTCACGCCTCTCCACCTTCCTATACCTGGGGAGGGGATCCTTGAAGCCTACCCTACACACACACATACACATACACACACACACACACACACACACACACACACACACACACACACACACACACACCTCCCCCTCTGTTAAACAAACATATACGCATTATCTTACGCACATAAGCACACAGACACTTTAGCCTTTACACACACTTACTACACCTCCCTCCCCACATACATTTACTCCTCCCACAAACACACTCATACATCACAGTTCCTCCTCTCCCACATACACACCACCCCCTCCTCCCCAACACACCACCCCCTCTTCCCCAACACACCACCCCCTCTTCCCCAACACACCACCCCCTCCTCCCCAACACACCACCCCCTCCTCCCCAACACACTACCCCCTCCTCCCCAACACACCACCCCCTCCTACCCAACACACCACCCTCTCCTCCCCAACACACCACCCCCTCCTCCCCAACACACCACCCCCCTCCTCCTCCCCCACAAATACTACACCAACATCAGCATTCCACCCGCCTCCAACCTCTGCTCCACGTATAGATAATTGAAGTTAAATCTTAAGAGTGAAATTTATTGTATATTGGAGGACATAAAATATCTAGGTCAACGATAACAAACATGTGTACAGCTTGTTGGGGGAGCAGAAGTTTAAGAGAAGAACCCAAGGACGATAACTAGTATTGATGATAATAATAATGATAATAATAATAAGAAAAATTATTACCTCCATAAAGCTAGTCACACGAACCTCAATATATAAAACAGACAGATTATAGTAACATTAATGGTTTACCTTGTGTCAGAAGAGTCACATTGCCCTTAGTCACAAGAGAAACACCTTACTGATGATGTATTCTCAATCAAAGGTGAGACAGGTTGTAACGACAGGAGATATTAGTATGTGTTGATGTCTCAGTAATGTTGTGAATGGGTTGTGTTTAAGTTTGTGCTTCCGTCTGCGAGTGAGAGTGTGCGAGGAGTGAGAGTGTGCGAGGAGTGAGAGTGTGCGAGGAGTGAGAGTGTGCGAGTTTGTATTCGTGAATGGCCGAGCTTTTTTATGATTTTCTTTTTACCTTTTAATTCGTAAGTAAAGATGAAGAAGAGAAAGTGGAAGGAAATGGGGAAGAAGTATACATTCCCGAGAGAGAGAGAGAGAGAGAGAGAGAGAGAGAGAGAGAGAGAGAGAGACACGCCACCTACCTATCTCACCACCTCACCACCTTTACTCTCCTCATCTGGCTGCATTACTCACCTGAAATCACCTTCATCCATCACCTGTCCAGCACACCAAGAAAAACTCTATATCTTTACTCATGGACCAGCTGTTACCTTCTCCCACTGTCCCCCTGAGACCTTGTGGGAACAGGACCATCATCGCTCACTGGTGTTAAAGAACTCATTACAGACCTAACTTAACCTAACCTTGCATCCTTGTTAGAGCATTTAGGTGACTCAGTATAGTTGTTTGATGGTCTATCAATTCTTTATAGGTTCTAACTGATACACATTGACAATATATTTCTAAAGAAGTTATATTATTTATGGATATTATTGCAAGTTTTGTTTAGAAATGAGCTGCACAATTAAGTAAATAAGTAAATAAATAAATAAGTAAATATATAAGTACTTTTCTCGTTAAGGAACATATTACTACGTAGAAAATATATCTTTAAGTAATATACAACAGTTATATTGAATATCTACTGAATTTATTATTATGAACTGAAATATTATGTTTTTTAGGAATATTTTGAATACTTTATTTTCTTCCATCAACATAATAAAGCGATAAGATGAGGATTTATCATATCAGAAGAGGACTATTGCATCTAATGACGGGGTGAGAGTCCGGCACTGGGCCAAGAACTCGGTGGCACTGAAGAAAGGTCGGGGTGCCAATGAGAGATGACAAAGACGAATTTCGGTCACGCCTGCCCCGGAAAATTGGCAATCATAAGGACAGTATACCCGTTACCTTGATGCCTCGCCTGGGAGAAATCTTCTACTGTGAAGCTTGTTGCTGCCACCATAAGGACAACAGTGGTTCTTCTCTGTCTGTGTTTCTCAATCATTACGTGTCTTTATATTTCTGTGTCTATGGATGCCTTTGCAATTACTCATACATGGCGACTTAAGTGTAAAGACCGAGATATATAAACTCCTAAACCTACATCAATGAGCTTAATATCTCCTCAATCATCCAATACTTCTGGTTTAGTCACTGGGATTTGCCTAAGTAATCACATCTGTCATTCCGGATTACAATAAATCCTCCTTGTGTTCCCTGCGATGGCGAGAAATCGGTATATGACATCAGCTGGGGATCAGATGTGCCCCGAGGGACCATCAGTCATACCCAGGAGACGCAAACATTTGTCTCACGATGGTTCTTGTTTGAAGCAAGAGATCTATCATCCAAACAACCCCCACGTGATCGGGCTTCTCGCGTCCTCAGAGCATGGTGGAGTATTCAACCTACCCATTATAATATTACAGCTTCATCATCTTATTTCATCCCCTGATACTCGGTTGCAGACTCTGAAGATGTAGGTGAAAGAATCGACTAAGAATACCATATCCTGGCCAATAGGTGATAAACTGTATTAGGCGCCACACACACACACACACTGTCCTTTCAGAATCACGGGAACACAAACGCTTGAGAGGGTTTGTGGTATATAATGTATTGTGTTATTATGTATTGTGCTTCCTGATCTCATAAGCTGTGTTGAGGTAAACACTACGGGCTTTACCTCTGCTTTATGGACACTTAGTTACAGCGCGTGTAGAATAATGCATAACTAACGAAACGACTGGAACACACACACAGGTGAAGAGGTATTGGAGGAGCGAACATTACAACACCTGAGACTCGTTAGATTAAGTAGGCGGCTTATGACTGATGTTGTGTATGTAATGTGGCGAGGTAAGAACTATTGTTGATTTAAATTTCATGGTAGGAGAGAGAGAGAGAGAGAGAGGCCAACAGTCATATATCTCCTAAACGTTCCTTATATATGTATGTATGTATATAAGTATGAATGTATGTATGAATATAAGTATGTATGTATGTATGTATGAATGTATGTATGTATGTATGTATGTAACACTTCCAAACATAGCAGGTTTCTACCGAGTACTCCAGTTTCCTCCTGTACCAACACTGGACAATAAAGGTCATGACAAAGTAACAGACTAATCACCCGAACGGCTAAGTTGATGAAGTGGTGAAATGGTGAATAACGTTGTGAAGTGAAGAATAAATGTATATACTTATTATTTCCTCTCCTTCACTTCAAATAACTCCTATAAATGATGTATGTAACAAGAGTGCATATATAAGGGTTATTATAGGGACGAGTTAAAACATTTAGTCACTCCTCAATATTTTTGTTTTCTTTGTTTGTTTTAAGAAGAAAACGCACTTTTTATGGTAGACTTTAATATAAACTTAATTATGAATGTTTATGTCACCTATGTTAAGCGACTGGACTTGCTTTATTAATTACAATCCTGAGAAGCTACATGGATTAACCCCAATACTTAATTTACCAGAAATATTGATTACCGAGCTCTGTATACTCCCTCACACACACAAAAAAAACAGTGGAAATAAGACCACATCAGCTTCCTTGGGCTATCAGTGAACACATCTTAACTTACCCCACAAATATATACATTATAATCAACAATACCTAGTTTTTTGCATTATTTTGCTTTCGGACATAGCGCTCCCAATGTGGTATCGATATCATAACGCGAAATTTTTTCGCTCAATCACATTTGATTTTTTTTCAAAGGAAGCAGCCTGGGTAATTTCATTGACCGGTCTCACAATAGCCGTGGTGGAGGTTGGCTGTCAGTTGTGCTCCTACGATTATTTTTAGTTTATTGCCGAGTTTTACAAGAAAGACGATCTTTCTATCCAATTCTTACGTATCCCTGGTCCTTCCACTTCTAAGGTATTGTACTTTCGGACATGGCGCGCCCCAACGTTATTAACTACTGAAACATTTAGGTTAGTTTAAGCTAGGCCTACCGGTTAAGTTTTGTTTGGTCAGATGACTCGCTTTCGTTTTCTCCCCCACCCAAAAACCCCAATTTCCAGTCTCTTCCCATTGTTGTTGGGGGGGGGGGGGGGGCATAAACTAGCAATTTCCGCCCAAAATGAAGGTCAGATTCGTTTAAAACACACCAAAATACAATGGAAAAGCATATTGGCCAACCCCTAGGGACACATGTCCTAAAGTAAAAATTTACCGTTTATTTATTTAATCTTGAGAGCAAAACAACTCATAACTTTTGCATGAAACATCATCATTATAATAATAATAATAATAATAATAATAATAATAATAATAATAATAGTAATAATAATAATAATAATAATAATAATAATAATAACAATAATAATAATAATAATAATAATAATAATATTAATAATAATTGGATGTATTAATTAGTTACCTGTGTGCCGAGACAGTGCTGCAGGTAAACGACAATGGTAAACAGTAAGACAACTTGACCAAGGATATTCAACAAAGATGTCAGCTGCTTATTTCCAGGAGGGTCCATGTACAAAATTACACAAAACACACATGAATCAAACACATCAACTTGTACTAAATGTAAAAGTTAAGTAACATTTTATAAGAACCAAGAATTAAAAACTCAATAATGACTCCCAAGAATCGGTCCCAGGTGACGAGTTCCCACCAGCTTGTGCCAAGGGTCGAGGGAGAGCCGGGAGCGTTCACCAGAAGCTCTCATGGTGTTGGTAACGCAGCTGAAGCTCTCCCCAATACCTCACTATGTGCATGAGATGGTCTATGCCTATTCTGTACCACTTATCTCAACTATATTTACGTTTTTGGTTTATTCTTCAGTAGCTGGAAAATAAAGAAAGAAGTTGAATTAAGTTACGTTCGGTGTTCTGAAAACATACTTCCTTATAGTGTTAAATATCATCAGAGTTAACCCATATGAAGGAATGGTAGTCAGACTATATCCAGATTGTCCTATTTTTGTTGTTATTTCTGTTTCCTAGTGGCTGCTGTGTCAAAGATCAATTATAACTCTATCGATTTTGAACACATATCAAGTACTGTATGTATGTATTAGAGGAAAGCCAAGTAATGTAATGAAGGAATCGAATTAATATGTTATAAATCTCAGTAACAGTATCGGTATTTTTTCTTCTTCATAAATAGTCTATTATAGCATTATCACCCAGGTTATGAAAATTTATGAAAAGTTTGACAATGAAATAAATTGAATGATGTCTTAGTAATCGAGATAAGAGGAATCAAGTGATGGAGATTTGTTTTGTTGCTATGTTTTGTAGAATTACTTGAGTCAGTGTCGATGAGAATGAAGATAATCTTACCATGAATATCCTGCCCCCAAACACCATCGTGGGTCATTCAGGTGTGTTGAACAAGCAGTGTCAGGTGTAACCCGTTCTGATTAACATTATGATCTACTCAGGTGTGTTAAACTATTACTGTATAATAAATTAAGAACGTCTTCCCTTGACTAACATTATTGGTGACGCAGACAAACTACACTCGTGTGATTTCGCGATATCTTGTGTGATCGGGTGGGAGAGGTTTGGTTAGGTTAGGTGTGTGAAGGTCTAGTATTTACCTGTGTGGAGCTGCTGTTAATGTCTGGAGGCAGCGGGGCGGGGAAAGGGTCTCGGTGGGTGATACCATAGGGCTTCAGATGGTACACCAGATAATTCATTTCATACATCTCTCTGGGAGTGATGGAGTGGAAGGTGATGGCAGTGTCTGAGCAGCAGCCTAAGCCCTGTGGTCGAGCAGTGAACAAATGTAGATGTTCTTTGTAACAGATTAATTGTAATAGATTAATTGTGACAGATTAATGTTGTTACTGTAATATATTTTATTAGAACCTCAAGTACCAGCACAGTTAACAGCTGAGGTCTACCTGGTCATGTTTGTAATAAGCAAAGTCGCGGTACCAAGTGGGGACTGAGCCAGAGATGTGCCTCTTAGGACTCAACTGGAAGAAGCGAGGCCGACCCATACTGTCTCTGGAGTCACCGAACGTAACACCAACGTTAACGAGACACTTCCCTGTAAACAAGAACTTTGGTTTCCATAGTGTCAACATGCGTGATCATTTAAGCTTGAGAACTCCTGCCATATAAATGTTTTCGTGATTACCCACACAGCTTCAGAGAGTAAAACAGCTAAACCTCCATATAACGGATTTCTTTCTCCATGTAATCCGCGAGGTATGAGGTTTCGTATCTAATGGGCCCTTGATATAACGGACTTTCATCTCTATACACTCCGTTAAATAGAAGTTTCACTGTATAATTATTTAATATGTTGAAGGATTATTTCAGGATTTTAAAGTTGGCAAAAGATACTAATTACTGAACCCATGAACATATACACACACACACACACACACACACACACACACACACACAGAACCTTTAACATGACGCCTCACAACCCACCTAACTCCACGTCTTCGATCCCTCTGCTGTCACTCGTACACTTGGTGGCATCCGGTAGCCCCACCTCCACTACCTGCCTCACCGCCTCCCTGCTTAACACACAGCCTGCATCTGTGACGAAGGAGAGGAATTGTTTTTAATATGATCTGGTAATAAATAAAGGTGTTATTACAATCATAGCGTAAGGAGTAGTACGATTTGTCATTCAAGCCTCCCTCGTCTCACAGGTATAATCTCACCCATCTACACCCACGTAGAGTCTCACCCACCTACACCGGCCTACATCCCCGTACACCCACCTCCACTCATGTAACCTTGTGGGATGGACCTCCTTATTCTTGAACCAAGGTAGATGGGGTGGTCAGGGTCGTAGGTACTCAACACGTAACGCATATTCTCCATGATGACAAACCTGGCGAGGTACATTAACGTTGGGTTAGGTTAGGTCAAGTTACAGGTAATGAGAGGTAAGTTAGAGTTTCGTCTCTTAATGGCAACGGGGAAGTTTAGATTACAAGGCTCACTGAGTAAACAATACAATATGACGTCATACTGTAATATTTTCAACTTTGTAAACACAAGAGAGGAATCCACAAGGTATCCACAAGGTATCCATCCACAGCAGAGTATTGTCTGGATAACTTACGTAGTGTCGTCGCCTCTGAAAAACCAATCATAGTCGTCTAGGTGGTTGTCGTAGAGGTAGTTGAGGGCAGCCTTAGTCTTGTCCCATGACGTAGGATTCTTTTCATAATGACCCAAGTTGACAGATCCAATACTGGCGTCTGAGGAAACCACTTTGTTTAACATTAAGAAGCAAGCAGGTTAATGGATCCTCGTATATGACACTACCAGTTTTTTTAAGCAACGAAAGAAAAGTTAAGGTCAAAAGGGATTTTTTAGTTGTATTATCATTATTATTATTATTATTATTATTATTATTATTATTATTATTATTATTATTATTGTTATTATTATTCTGACATACAGTGTACTTGTAGACTAACCATCCGCTGAGCTCATAAAGATCAGTTTATTACACCGCTTCCCCCAAGTAACCTTGACGTGAACTGCCTTACTCTGGTGTCTGTCAGGAGAAGTCAGCACCCAGCACAACACCCACACCTTCTGCGCCACCTCCACATCTTCCTCTGCCACAAACAACACAGCAATCATCAGTATAAAAATTACGTTCCAAGAAGCCAATTAGCTTAATTATGCTTCAACTAAAAAAATAATTCGAATTCAGTTATATTTGCTTCGTCTCATTTGAAAAGTCATAAACAATTACAATATAGCACAAACATTCACTTAGACAAAGACTAAAATATAAGTAGATTGAAATATAGAAGAGAGAGAGAGAGAGAGAGAGAGAGAGAGAGAGAGAGAGAGAGAGAGAGAGAGAGAGAGAGAGAGAGAGAGAGGTTTGTTGTGTTTACCCCTGTGGTGTTTCTCATCGTGGTCATGATAGGTCAAGGCTTTACTATCCTTGACCTCTGGATCATAGGTCATACGCTCCTCCGTCCACCTGGAAGAGGAGAGAAGGTAGATAAAGGGGAGGAAAGGAGGAAGAGAAGACGAACAGGAGAGAAGTTATGTGCAGAGAGATCAAGAGAGAGAAAGATTAATTGGATGTAGGTTAGGAACAGAAGGAGGATAATGAAAACAACACGAAAGAGGAAGAAGCCGATGATGATGATGATGATATCAGAACAAAACTGAGATTCAAAATAAACTAAATATAATTACTAAATAAAACTACTCCCTTGGTATAATAATGTATAATGAATAAACATAAAGTAAACATTGAGGTAATGTAATGTTAATACCTGGAGTTAATGGTGTAGTTTGCTAGGTATGGGAGTTGGATGAGGTTCGCTATCATACACCCAAGCATCATCGCTATCACCAGTGTCGGGGCGATGTTAAGTGAGACGCCTGAAGAAGGATGAGATAATTTGGTATTTGACGCAGAGTATGTACGTGGGTATGGTGTGTATTGTGTGCGTTGAATATGTTGGAGTATTTTGTTTAGGCTTTGTATGTTGTGCGTAAGTGTATGTGTGTGTGTGTGTGTGTGTGTGTGTGTGTGTGTGTGTGTGTGTGTGTGTGTGTGTGTACATTAACACAAATAAATAAACCTACACATAAAAAAAAATATAATTAACATTTGGAAGAAACTCTAATATGATCAAACTCACTGAGGGGGGTTAGGTTATAAGACACAGGTGTACCAGCTAATGCAGGTGTTCAGATGAAGGTAAACCAACTGTGGCCAGTCACCTGATATCCACACATATTTAACCCGGGGAAAATTCAACACCACAACGAATATTATGTCATGCATTACCTGAGATTTCACCTGTGACTTGTCTAACCTAACCTAACCTAACCTAACCGAACCGAACCGAACCGAACCGAACCGAACCGAACCTAACCTAACCTAACCTAACCTAACCTAACCTAACCTAACCAAACGCACCTTTACAACTTTACAGGTAACAAAGGATGGCTTTGTGTGTTAAAATTGGTAAAAGAGGGTAATTGTCATCTCCTTGTTATGTACGAGTTTATTGGAGGAGTCTGTCTGTCCTCCTCCTCCTCCTCCTCCTCTTCTTCCCCCTCCTCTTCTTCCTCCTCCTCTTCTTCCCCCTCCTCTTCTTCCTCCTCCTCCTCTTCTTCTTCCTCCTCCTCCTCCTCGTCCTCCTCCTCTCCTTCCTTCACTTACTCATTATATTTTATTCACCAATTCACTTCCTAACTCTCACTCATTCACTAACCTTTCTACTTGTCACTCAGCCACTCATTCACTACCTTTCAATGACCCATTAATTGCATACCTCTCACTCATTCACTGCCTCACTCTCCCTCTCACTCCCAACCATTAGTTTAATCACTCCTTCCCTCACATTCACTCCCTCCTTACCTCTGAATCTCATGGCGGTTCTCCTCAACGTCTTCTTTTTGCCAAGTTATTTACGATGTCTCCCTTCTATCCCAGTCGTAATACTAAAGTTAACTGTAACCAGGTAGAGTAACTGTAACTGATCAGGGAGGTATTAACTGTATTTCTAAATGTGATGAAAACAGTGTATATAGTTTCAGGCACACAAGAGCACACGGTATGATAAGTCACTTGATTACTGCATCTGTTTCCGGGAGTCGAATGAGTGTGGTGCTCATGACCAGTCGCATGTGAAGTGTTATCCCCCCTCACCCCCCTCACTAGCTCTCTCGCTGGCACCCTTCCCCCCCCCCTCCTGTATATGTTATCCCCTCTGGTACGCTGATCTCGCATCCCTCTGGCACTCCTCACCTGGCACCCTTACCTGGCATCCCCCTGGCACCCTTACCTGACATCCCCCTGGCACCCTCACCTGGTATACCTGACACCTCCAAACCTTAGGCACCCCTTCAACTGGCACTCACCACTTGGCACCTACTCGTATCGCTCTCTGACACCCTCTCCTACTCTCATCATCTGATACCACCAGTCAGTAACCACTCTTAGCGCGACCACCTGACACCTCATGAGTGGCACTCCTCGTTGACACCACCACTAATCTCACCACTTGTTCCTCCCAGATCAATAATGTCAACACACCAAGTAAACGGTTTGTAGTTCCGGGTAATACTGACGACTCTGAGTTATTCTTAATCATTATATCAGTGTCAACATCACCACAGTCTAGACCAAACGGCAAAACTTATATACTGTAACCTTATTAAATTCTACATCACTGTTCTTGATCCTCGTCGAGACAGACATAAGGAAGTCAAGCAGTATATGTATATGGTTTACGAGCTGCTTATAACGTGTGATATGACTCTATGTGGTGTATAGTATCACCTGTGATGGTGCACAGGTGTTCAGTTTGTGACTACCGGTGGTGGTGGTGGTGGTGGTGGTGGGTGGTTGATGATGGTGGTTGATGATGGTGGTGGTGGTGGAGGTGGTGGGTGGTTGATGATGGTGGTGGTGGTGGAGGTGGTGGGTGGTTGATGATGGTGGTGGTGGTGGTGGTTATAATGGTGGTGGTGGTGGTTATAATGGTGGTGGTGGTGGTGGTGGTGGTGGGTGGTTGATGATGGTGGTGGTGGTGGTGGTTATAATGGTGGTGGTGGTGGTGGTGGTGGTGGTGGGTGGTTGATGATGGTGGTGGTGGTGGTGGTGGTTTTAATGGTGGTGGTGGAGGTGGTGGGTGGTTGATGATGGTGGTGGTGGTGGTGGTTATAATGGTGGTTGAGGTAGGGACCATCATCTATGGTTGTTATTAGTGTCTGGTGGGAGTAGTTTTTGCCACACTCTTCTGGCCAGGGTGTGTCGCTGCTGGTTGATCGGTAACACTCTCACGTCTCTATGTATCTCGGCTGTGGTTCTGGTGAAGGGGTATCTTTCACCTGTAACGAATCTCAGGGTTTCATTTTGGACCACCTGTAATTTTAATATTTGAGTGGTGCTCATAGTATGACGAGGTACTGCTGGGTAAGTTAATATCGGTGTGATAAATGATGTAACCAGGCGGAGTTTTATTTACCCAGGAAGCGTGTTTAAGCGGTATAGCTTTTCATTTTTTTTTTCCTTACTGGTGTGGGCATGATGGGAGTAACCTGTCGTGGATATATTTAGGCCCAGAAAGGCGCCTCTGCCCCTGTGTTCTAACTGGGTGTTGTTGATTACTAACAGATGGCCACAAAGGTGTACAAGGGTATTACTGTCAATTTGGAGAGGATGGTTTACATTTTCCATGTTTTCCTTAAAGTTATTTACCCTTTACATTTCCCGCTTGGTGTTGTCTACCTACAGTGCTTGTGATACTCCTGGGTATGGTATTATTTGAGTCCACGCCACTGCTACCAACATGCTGTCTATCAGTGTTACCAACAACACTATGAGAAACATAATAATGTTGCCCACAATGTTCCCAACACTATTATTGGCAATACATGCTACCGATATTGTTGCATTGGTGTGGACGCACCCTTAGGGATCCACGCGTCCATACCGGGTGATGTAAACTAACGCCAAGTGTGTTTGGTGACGGCGGCGGTGCAGTTCCTCTATGAGTAAAGCTTTTCAACTATGTAGGTATGAAAAGGCCTTCATTGTTCTTGTTTATGTACATAATATGAATCAAAATAAAAATAACTATTTCATATAGAGAGGTCACTCAACCGCAAACCTGCCTCAAATATCCCTGATGACATCACGAAAATTGTGACCAAGTCCCAGGTTGCTGATCTGACTTTCTGCCTCATTTATACACAATTGCAGGGTCTCAATTGTTTCTCTTACTATTGACAACACAACATACATATATTGTTTCTCACTCTTGATCTTTTTTTCTTATTTTTGTATTTCTTTATGGTTTATTATTATTATTATTATTATTAGTATTATTATTACATTTTCGCCCCCCAGGTCCCGATGTGGGTTAATGAACTGTGCCTGGGTGGGCTAATCCCCGTAAAAAAAAAGAGATTAGATAAACACGGCTCCGGCAGTGATGACGATGATGAGGAGGAGGAAATTAATGATCAAATTACTGATTATGTACATCATCAGTTAAATATATATATATATATATATATATATATATAGGCTATATATATATATATATATATATATATATATATATATATATATATATATATATATATATGCTGATAACCACCAGGAAAGAAGAAAACACGAAGTTCCCGAGCACTTTCGTGTAATTCACATCTTCAGGGGTGAGTACAGACCCCTGAAGATGTGAATTACACGAAAGCGCTTGGGAAAATCGTGGTTTATTATTTACTGGTGGTTATCAGCAAATATATATATATATATATATAAATATATATATATATATATATATATGCAAGTAAATCACTGTAGGTGCGCGTGATCTAGGTATATGCTGATAACCACAAGCAAAGAAGATGTGAATTACACGAAATGTATGTATGTATGTATGTATGCATATATATATATATATATATATATATATATATATATATATATATATATATATACATATACATATATATATATATATATATATATATATATATATATATATATATATATATATACACATATATATATACACATATATATATATATATATATATATACACATATATATATATATATATATATATATATACACATATATATATATATATATATATATATATATATATATATATATATATATATATATATATATATATATATATATATATATATATATATATATATATATAGTTATGTAATTGTAAAAGGACGTGTCTGTCTGTCTTTCTGTTCCAGGCATAGCTTCAAAACGGCAACAGTTAGAGACCCGAAACTTTACACACATATTAACTGGGCGCCAAGGTTGTGCACCTCGGTATTACTATTGACCAGTGACCCCTGGGTGGTCCGGGCAAGAACCAAAAATCTTTGATTATAATTGTCACAATAGTAGTTTGATAACCATAAAAAAATTACTAAGTAAGACGAGTTTGGATTGATTGAGCAGCGAGGATTTATAGAAAATCGGTATCCAAAAGTGATAATAAAAGCAATTTGTGACGTCATAGGCTTAGGAATTGCGTGCGTATACAATCAAGAACTAGGAAAGCTTTAATGAATAGTAAATAACATTCTTGCCCTCAGCACATGTATAGAGAATTGATAAAATACCTTAGAGCCCCAGTTACCCAGAAGAGAAGACGGAATAAAAATAAGACAATTAAGAGATCAAACGAGTACTTATCATAATCAAGCGACGTTCTCTAGCCACGAGGCGGGAGAGAGAAAGGAAACGTATACCTCGAACATCACACCAAACACACGCGCTGCAGCATCCCGTACACCGCGAAGCGTTTCCTGTGACCGTCTCTGTTTATAAGTACAATCCTCAAGTCATTACCAAGTGTTTGTTAAAAAGTATGGTAGAACAACTGTCCAAAATAAATCGTGATTCCAGGCCAGCGTGAATGAACAGTGAACACCCTCGTGTGTCTGTCCGACTACGAAACCCGAGTCCGGGCCACCACGCTGCTGAACGCGGCCCCCACAAGCAGACCCCGACTCCATAACAATTGTTTTGGTATTGAGTCTGCCACATATATTGTTCTAATATACAACCAGGATTTATAATACCCAGCGTCAAGTGGTATATTAATGGCCAATATTAACCCAGTCAATGTTCAGGAACAAACAAGGCATTGAGTCACACGATTACCTTGTGGCTTTTGTCAAGGGTCTTGGTCATCTACCTTTACCCTCTTACGTCTGTTCAATCAACAATGATCATCACTATTTTAAGTAAGTCTTCCATCACGTGAATAAATCTTTAGTGTCTATCAGTTCTTTGTATACTCCCCAATAGCTCCTGACCTCCACAAGGACAACTATCGGTGACAAAAGACTAATTTATAAAATACATTTATATGTAAATTCTTAATACTTAGAATTTAAAACAAATTTCACCATAAACCTCCAACTTGTGCATCATAGGTTTAAACCGATGTAACTGCAAAACAAACAAGGCGACGCCACCATGAGAGTAAGTTGGGTGTAGGAGTGAAGCCAGATAAGATTTGATGGGAGTGTGGCAGATAGTGCAGGTGTCACAGCTGTGGGCTTAGATAAGTGGTTCTCATTCAGTCCTCGGGTACTGAGACACCAGGCCTCTCAGTCCCAGGGCGAGTGTGTCATGAACTGGTGTGTCGTAAAATACTTAAGTAACAGTCAACGCTGATCCATTTACTGTTACTTAAGGTTACAGCTGCTGAAGGGTGTCTTGAATTACAGCCAGTCCTTTACCTGTCTGCAGTTACAGTTATGTCTTAACAGTTACCACCGCCGCTGTATGGAGCTGTAGAAAGTTGGGAGACACCATAATAAGGTCTCAGCCAACAAAAGAAAGCTGACAAGATGTTGAAAGGTAAGAAGTGAGTGAGTGAGACAAACATGAACACACAACTCATAGAGAAGACACTGTAAAAACTGTAGTGAATAATAAGGGTATTTTAAATGACGTGGGGAAGATACCTAAAATACCCGTTTTTGCGAATCTACCGAACGAACCAATCAACGCCAAGCTACACTTTGAATTCATGTTCACAGCCAATCAGCGCCAAACTGAGCGGCTCCGAGCCAACCACGGCAAGGCGGGATCCAGATCATTGTTTTTGGAGCAATTTTTGCGTAACGAAGAAATATCTTAAGTGACAATAAGTTGGTCAGAGAGTGATAGTGCAGGTGAAGGGCGTGGGCGTGGGCGTGGGTGTGGGTGTGGTCGCGGGTGTGGGTGTGGTCGCGGGTGTAGGCGTGGATGTGGGCGTAGACGTGGGCGTGCTAGATCGAGACGTTATGCTCCGCCTTTGTGGGAAAAAGAGTATTGCAAACTGAGAACGTAATGTCGAGAGCTTAACACCATGTTAGACTGTGTGTGTGTGTGTGAAGAAGATCATTATTGGTGATCTAAAGAGTTTTCTGGTATGAGTGAGAACGTTAGAGGAAGAAGGTGTAGCTTGAATTGAGTCAGACAAACAGGTGTTGCTGGTAACTAGGAGTGTGGCTGGTAATGAGTTGTGGTAAAAAGAATCATCAACAGTAGATTCCACCCCACTCGTCACCCCCCCACCTACCCACTCATCCTGCTAGCACATCCGTCCCTCTCTCTCCTTCCCTCTCTCCCCTCTCTCTTCATGAACGTAGACATCAACCCCTACAAAATCTCACTCCTCAAAGACAATAATGTTAACGACTGTGAACATCAGCCCCCAGCTCACAACCCCTATCCCACACCCCCTAGCCCACAACCCCCAGCCCACACCCCTTATCCCAGACCCCCTATCCCACACATCCTAGCCCATAACCCTTAGTTCACACGTCCTATCCCACACCCCTTAGCCCACACCCCCTAGCTCATAACCCCTAGCCCACACCCCCTAGCTCATAACCCCTAGCCCACACCCCCTAGCCCTTAGCCCCAGTCTCCAGTCCACTTCACCCTCCTTCAGCTTCTATACCCCAGTTATTGAATGTTCCCGAATGTACAGTAAATATCAGTGCCTTCTTTTACCCTCTAAAGCTCAGGTGTATAATGCTAATGAGTGTAAACATTGGGCCATTCCTTTAGCACCTGTCCTTGCGCTCCCTCCTCCTCTTCACCCCGAAGTTTATTATGTTAAGGTAAACATCACTCTATCCCTCCTATCCCTCACCCCTCCCTACTATCCCATCCCTCCTCATTCCCCCATCTCTTCCCACTCACCTATCCCTCCCCACTCCCCCAGCATTAAGTTAGTGCACAAAAATTATGACCAAGACCCAGGTTGCTCATCAGACTGACTTTCTGCCACATTTACAGGGTCTCAATTATTTCTCTTACTGTGACAGCACAACGTATTGTTTCTCGCTCTTGCTCTTTTATATTTTTTCTCATTTCCGTTTTTATTTATCTTTTAATGATGTAATTTGTTTCATATTTTGCCTCCCTCCGCCCAGGCCCCGATGTGGGTCAGTGACCTGTGACAGGATGGAATAATCCCCAGGAGACAATTACCATCTTTATTATCCCTCGTGTAGTAAGATAGGTAGACTAATATTTATAATCCTCGTTACTAACACAGCTGTATATTGGATGACCGGCAGTACACACACACACACACATAATATATACATATAATAATATAATATAATATAATAATATATATATATATATATAATGTATATATATATATATATATATATATATATATATATATATATATATATATATATTATATATATATATATATGCAAGTAAATCACTGTAGGTGAGCGTGATCCAGGTATATGCTGATAACCACAAGAAAAGAAGAAAACTCGCTTTCGTGTAATTCACATCATTAAACATAACGAAGCAGTCAACATGAATTTGAGTAATGGCATGTACAAACTGGACAATTTTGAAATTAAGAAGATTTGTAACCAGGTGAGAAGGTTGGGTCACCTTACCCTCTGTCCTGACTACCGACCGTTGCGGTGCTTTTTAAAGATTAGTAGGGTCATTACCTAATACCTGACCATTGTGGACCTGATCCCACCCTCCTCTGTATATATACACCTTGTTTTGTACTTCTCCTTAGTCTGTACTCACCCCTGAAGATGTGAATTACACGAAAGTGCTTGGGAACTTCGTGTTTTCTTCATTCCTTGTGGTTATCAGCATATATATATATATATATATATATATATATATATATATATATATATATATATATATATATATATATATATATATATATATATGCAAGTAAATCACTGTAGGTGCGCGTGATCCAGGTATATGCTGATAACCACAAGGTTATCAACATATACAGTATATATGGAAACGGAGAACCGTTGTTTCCATTTTCCAGAGTGATTTTATCACGATTTATCTTATCCACGTTTTCATTGTGGATTTACATGAAATATATATATATATATATATATTATATATATATATATATATATATATATATTATATATATGTGTGTGTTGAACAGCAGACACGTAGTGTAGTAGCTACACACACACACACACACACACACACACACACACACACACACACACACACACACACACACGCACGCACGCACGCACACACACACACACACACACACACACACACGAACACATATACAATGAAAACAATATTAAGTTACTACATTATTATTTTGTACTAAAGTGTTTTTTATTATAAGCTGGCAGCACCTGTTAGTCTGGTTCATTCCTCAGACACTCCCAGTTAATCCAGGTGTAAATGGGGAAGTGAAGGCGATCATATTCAGTGCTGGTTACGGTCCCTCTATGTGTAGGAAAGGCTCAGTCTAAGGTAACGCAACACAACAGTCACACCCTACAGGCAGCAGATAGGAACATGGACAATAACATTTCAAATCAGTCAGGTGATAACAAGACGCGGTTGGCTGGTTCACACAGGCTACGTCACGGAACTTGAGGACGGAGTGATGTCAAATTACACAAAATACTAAACCAAAATTACAATGATGTAAAGTTGTTCATTGCCAACCAAAGACCCTTAGGACAGGAAGCGAGTGTTTGTATCCACTCTGCCATAGAAACACTTGACTGAAAAAAAATACGATTAATGTATAAGAATATAATAATAATGAATAATTTAAAGTAATTTGGGTGAACTGAGTGTGGGGAGACGTTATCATGGACCCCTCAGTGATAGTACTAGAAACTGTCAGGTACTTTTCCTGCCTTCACTCCTGCTGTCTATACTCGTGTGCCCTGATAGTCTCTTTTATCTCCTGTGGCCAATGTTCCCGACCATCGGTATGACGCCGGGATATTTATCGTAGTCCACGGTGTGTTAGTGTCTGTGACGCTGTGACGGTGTTGTGGTCCTCGCTGTGACGGTGTTGTGGTCCTCGCTGTGACGGTGTTGTGGTCCTCGCTGTGATGGTGTTGTGGTCCTTGTTGTGACGGTGTTGTGGTCCTCGCTGTGACGGTGTTGTGGTCCTTGTTGTGACGGTGTTGTGGTCCTCGCTGTGACGGTGTTGTGGTCCTTGTTGTGACGGTGTTGTGGTCCTCGCTGTGACGGTGTTGTGGTCCTCGCTGTGATGGTGTTGTGGTCCTCGCTGTGATGGTGTTGTGGTCCTCTCTGTGATGGTGTTGTGACGGTGTTGTGATGAATACATGTTCCAATGGTCTGAACTAACGGCGTAAAAGTCTCTCTCTCTCTCATTTCACTTTACATTTCTATAATACTAGGGACTTTTACAACTTCATATATGCTAAATAAAATCCATTCTCTTATAGTAAATATACGTTGAATTATAATATTTACACGAGTTACATTGGATTACGTTACTCTGATGTGGCTTTCATCTTACAGCCTCTCTCAGATCACATATTAAGAAGGGCAGTATATAGGTTTCTGGTATATTGAGTTACACTATCAAATAACGATAAAAATATACTTTCCCATCGTCATGAGCGTAATGATGTGAAGCTTAAAAGGATCGAAATACACCTGGTGGCATACTGGTGATGAGGTATAATTAATTACACCAGGTATCAATAGAACACCTGCGTGAGCTTCAACAGCTAAATTAAATTATCCCCTCCCCCCCCCCCCCTCTCTCTCTCTCGTGGTCACAGTTTATGCAGAGAAATATTCCCTGATGCGGTATATTGTAGAACATGTTCTTACTCATTTAGTGTGTGTGTGTGTGTGTGTGTGTGTGTGCGTGCGTGTTTGTGTGTGTGTGTGTTAGATCTTGCATGCACGTGTGTGTTTGTATGTAGGAATATCTATACAAGTGTACACAGTCGCATGAATTTGGCAGAATTTTGAAAAGAAAGTTAGTTGGTAAATAATGACAAAAATCCAAGAGAAACAGTGGAAATTGACCTATAAGGAGGAAAGGAAGAAAGTGGAGGGTAGATGAGGAAAGCAGACGAATATTTCAGGTGTGGGAGGAGTAGTTCAGGTGTGGGGGGAGTGGTTCAGGTGTGGGGGAGTGGTTCAGGTGTGGGGGAGAAGTTCAGGTGTGGAGGAGTGGTTCAGGTGTGGGGGGAGTGGTTCAGGTGTGGGGGGAGTAGTTCAGGTGTGGAGGAGTGGTTCAGGTGTGGGGGGAGTGGTTCAGGTGTGGGTGGACTATGAAGGAGACAGAGATGGGAAAAATTGAAGCCCTCGGTCATAAATTATAAAATTACTCTACTTTAAATACATTAATTTACTTCACTACGATAACTATATCAGTTTATCTTAAATCACCCTTACGTAGGTGTCGTAACTTCATTACGTTCTTCAAGAATGTATTAATAACATTTACATTGAACCTTATCTCTCTTAAATTGACACAGCCAGGTATAGTGAACAGGTGAGCGAGAGGGTGAAGGTGAGTCCAGGTGTCAGGTGAGGTACAGTTGCTGCACAGTGGCTTCTCGTGACTTCACCTGATAACATATCCTCAGGGACAAGCACGCACGCACACACACACGTCACCAGCCTGGTCGTCTTCTCTTAGCTCCACCCAACAACGTCAGCTAGAGAAGGTACAGAAAAGGGCCTGCAGAATCATGCTCGGCGCAGAATACTCCGGCTACACCAACGCTCTCTCCACCCTGGAAATGCCATCCTTCAGTGACCTCCACCACTTAGCACTGGAAAGGTTTGGCAGCCAACTAATGCACCACCCTCGTCATAGCCACCGGCAGCCCCCACCCACCTCACGCAGTCCGCCACTACAACAAAATTCAGCCCATAAGAGCCCGCACCGATAGATATAAGAACAGCACCATCCCATCTAGTGTTAAAATAATAAACAACTCCTGATTTATGTACTGTACAGCCCTGTAAATGTATTCAATGCATATTATATCATTATGTCTAAATCAAATGTAAGTCTGTATATTTTCAGCCACCGGCTGCAACTCTATTAATAAACCGTTTTTATTATTATTATTTATTTACACACACACACACACACACCTACATTAATCTGTATGTTCACTGTATGTACCTTCACCTTTCTCTAATGAAGGCTTTTGTTATACCACCAATGTATGTAATAAGTCATTTATGTCCAATGTATATTTGTAGCCTTCGGGCTGCAGAATTTTTTCAATAAACAGTTAATTATTATTATTATTATTATTATTATTATTATTATTATCACACACACACCATAAACAACAGTATAATGTGTTCCTCCTTCAGCCACTGCAGTAAGGACGCCCCTCCTGATGGTGATGTCCATGATGGTGGGTGTTCTACTGACGCCCTTTGGTCTCACTCCCTACCATGGTATTTTCACTTCGAGGACATCAAGGTATTAACGTCAACTATTACTGAAGTGGTTACCTCTCAGGTGCTCCGAGTATTAGGTAAATTAATTAGTGTCGAGATATGAACACTTATAATTTTGTGTAAGGATCTCTTGGGTTTGTTTTCCTTTACTTTCAATTATTACTGTTTTCTCCTCTTCCTCTTTCATTCCCCCTTCCACACGTGGCTTTTATTCTAGAATCTGACTTTCACTCTTCCCACCGTCCTTACTTCTCTACCATCATGCTATTTTTCTCCTTATTCTCCTTCTTCTCTTCTCCTTCATCTCTCTTTCGTACCTTTACCAGTTCTCATACTCTGGGTACTTATCTTTACCTCCTTCATTTCCTCTTTCTTCCCCATCATCACCTCCCTCCTCTTCCTTTATTTCCTCTTTCTTCCCTCATTATCACCCTCCTCCTCGTTTCTCATATTGACCTTTGATCCTCACCTCCTCCCTACAGCTCCCCCTTGACCCATGATGACCTGGTCGAGGTGGACATCCCAGACGAACCACTGAAGGACCATGATACTAACGAGGTCCACCATAGAGGTAAACAAACCAATATTTCACGTCAATGCTAGCTTCTCTCTCTCTCTCTCTCTCTCTCTCTCTCATTCTACTGTGTTAATGTTTAGGTCACAATATGTTGAACTAAAGGTTAAGTTAAGAGATAAAGTCGGGTTATGTTGTGTCAGGGGAGGACGTAGAGGCGGTCAGGTTGGCAGAGAAGGTGCGAGTGTTATGCTGGGTGATGACTCAGCCGGAAACTCACCAGAAGAAGGCTGTCCACGTCAAGGCCACCTGGGGGAAGCGATGTAATAAACTGATCTTCATGAGCTCACAGAATGGTTAGTTATTGTGTGTGTATAAATTAGTTTTAACCCTTGACGACGATGGTTTAATCCTTGAATGAAGATTTAAGTCGTTGAGGACAAAGAATTAACACTCCAGTAGTCAAAGGGTCAAAGTATATAATAGTAATAATTAGACGAGCGTAAATACCTTTAATTAACAAAAATAATATGGTAATATTAATCATTTATGTCTTGAAATCTAATGTAACCAGAAATTTAGGATAAAATATTAATAATTTCCCTTAAATGATTTGCCTGCCATGGAGCTCATCTGCCTGTCATGACACTCGTCGAAAATTTCCTCCACTTTGTTACCGATGAGTTTAAGTCAATTTATTAATAACTTATAATAAAAGCTTAATCATTTTTTTGTATCACACTTACTTTATCTCGAAATATAGAAACCTGTTCATCAGACTTTCAAAACTGGAATCCTTATTAACGAAGCTCATTATCCCCTCTGAGTTCCAGTGACCATTTACTAAGATTTTTAAAGTATTCTTACGTGAAGGAATTCTCTCAGACACGAGCCTTGGAGCCATCGATTTGGATGTTGGTGAAGGATATAACTTATTGTGGGGAAAGACAAAAGCCGCCTTCAAGTACATCTATGACCACTACCTTGACGATTACGAGTGGGTTTTCAAGGCTGACGACGACACGTAGGTATACTAAAAATATTATATCTCATAGGTATCATCGAACTTGGTAATGTTAGACTTTCCTGAAACGGTAGATAAAAAGCTCATAGACGTCATAGAACTTGATAATGTTAGACTCTTCTTGACTGGCTGATAGAACGGTAATGATTCTTCGATGTGTGAGGAAGATGACGTGACGTAGTGTTTAAGCTGAGCACTGACCCTCGTGAAATGAAGGTTATCAGGAGGGAAAATCCCGGTACAGTAGTTCGTTCCCTTAATTAGCTTCCATGTGACTCCGAAACACCTGAGACTCGAACAACGAAACAATAACAATAATCGTTAAAACCATACAGTATACAAGGCGGCTACAACAACACTGGTAGTAGACTTAATAGTATAATGATTACTAACAAATACATTACTTAACAACATGTATGAAGTTCGTTCATCGTACAGCCGGTAGTATAGCACCCTGCATGTTGTAGTGTGGTCCGCCCTACACCCAGGTCCCTCACAAATAAAATAACATCTCTTAATCAACATAAAAGTTGTCATAAGGGTTAAGTGAATATTGTAGAATTGATTTATCGTGAAATTCATCTTTATGAATGAATAAATAAAAGCCACATAATTTGGCAGCAATATTGTGTATTTGATTATTATAATATCGGTTTTGAATGAATATAAAATAATTACACAATATAAGTATACCATATAAAATATACTAATATACTTATCAAGAGGTCACAGGTCCCTCTCTGCGTTGGTAACCTCACGCACACACCTGGGGGACCGACTCGCCAGGTTGAGACACACACTTCCCCTGTAACACCTGATTAGCCTTATTATCCACAGATGTTCAATGGGGTTAAGTTCCTTTTGAGGGCCAGACCAGGACCTAGAGTTCAGGGTGGTCTTGGAGTCGGTATGTGGCTGGTGTGGTCGCGTTTTAATGCCATTTTCTGTGTTGTTGCTGTTGCTTCTTACGATCTCATCCCGTTTTCTATAGTAAGTAATCTTTTTCTTTGATTTATTAACTAATTAATTTTTTTGGTGAGTTCGTTCCTATTTCATGGGTCCTCTTGCCTTATGTTATGCCTTTCTGTTTTCTTAGCGTTTCTTCTCTAATCTTTATTTCATAAAACGTCCATTCTTGATTATTATATTCTTGTTGATCTTTGTTCTTCCTCCATCTGTCATTATCATATCTTCCTTGTTATCACCTGGCATTACACCTGTCGCCTCCTGCAATTACCTGTTATTTACCTTCACTCACCTGTGCTCCCTCAGGTACACCATAATGGAGAATATGCGTTATATGTTGTCAGCCTACGACCCTGATTACCCCATCTACTTTGGCTCAAGGTTCAAGAAGTTCAGCAAACAGGGATACATGAGTGGAGGTAAGACTCTACGTGGGTGAGACTCCGTGGGTGTAGGTGGGTGAAACTCTCCGTGGGTGTAGATGGGTGAGACTCTACGTGGATGTAATAATAATAATGTTATCTAAATCAAGTTTATCTGTCTATATGTCACTAACTCCTTCCATCTCTCTCCTGAGGCGGTGGATATGTGTTAAGCAGGGAGGCAGTAACGCAGTTTGTGGAGGTGGCGCTGCCAAATAAGACACTGTGTAAGAGAGATAACACCGGCGCCGAGGATGCTGAGATGGGTGAGTGAGAGAGAGACTTTACTATCACACAAAAGAGAGAGATATTTAAAAATCTATACAGTATTTACTTTAATCATCTGTACAAACAAAATTTTAACTTAATTCTTAGTTTTCCTATAAAATTACTACCAACATTAGCTGGTGGAAGTTTATCTTATCTTATATAATGTTACATCATCAGTCAGTGTACTACAGGAAGAAATATGAAAACATTTACTCTTATCGTCAGTATATATGTGACATCCTCATCTCGTGTAATAAAGAACACTGTTGGTTACAGGAAAATGTCTGGATAAAATCGGTGTTTTGGCTGGTGACTCCCGAGACAGTCTGGGGCGAGGACGCTTCTTCCCCTTCACCCCCGTCACACACCTCTTTAACCAAGTCCCTAGCTGGTATCTGGACTATGTGTACTATAAACCTGACACGGTACGGCTCGTGCAGACTGTGTATATAACTGTTCTTAGATTGTGATGAATGTAAACCTATTTAACATGTGTGTGTGTGTGTGTGTGTGTGTGTTTGAGTGTGCGTGTGTGTGTGTGTGTTTGAGTGTGAGTGTGTGCGTGTGTAAACTTCTCCTGAAGACTCGCACTTATGTATTGAAGTTATACTGAGACATCCCTGGTCGACTCACTGTCGCCAGACCATCGTGACTAGGCCAGCTGCGTTTGACCAGGCTAAATAAATGCTTACTACATGCTTGGTATGAAAATATCTCTGACCCCTGCGGATTAATGCAAAATGCATAATGAAAACTTAATCATCCATATTGTATAATACTCTGGTTGCTATACTGGTTACCGACCAAACTAGATTAAACTGGTTACATGTGTGTGTGTGTGTGTCGGGGGGGGGGGGGGGGGGGGGGGGGTTGGAGGGGGGGGTTCGTGTGTGTATTGAAAAAATCCCAAACTCGAAAACCCTATTGACCAGCTCCCACCTGACCACAGGGACTAACCTGCTGCTCGGACACGGCCATCACCTTCCACTATATGGACATTAACAAGATGTACGAGATGGAGTACCTGCTGTATCACCTGAGGCCCTATGGCATCCAGCGCCACGACCCGATACCCGCCCCGCTGCCTCCAGACCTCAATAGCATTCCCCGCCAGGTGAGTCCTCTCCTCTCTCTCCCTCACTGGTCCTACACATCAATGCGTCTCTACCCGACTCTATCATCCTCTTCTGTCTGTTGATCCTTTAAACATCAAGTTGAGTGAATTATCAATTTTGTCTTCATTTTTATTCAAAATTTACAATGGTAACGAGTGTTTAGGTGATACTAGTCTTTATTTCTTATGGTTGTGGTTTAGAAATAATAATCGGATAAATTTTCATACTCATTAAACATTTGCTTGATTTAATTATGAACTAAGGTGTATTATCACAAACTAATAACATTGTCCAAAACAATCATAATCATTCCAATAGACTGAATCAACGGGAACAGAAACCTAAAAAAAAAAGTAGAAAAATAATAAAATAGATGATGAAAAACAATTAGATTAAACTAACTCATGAGATATACAACTCAGTCTAATAATTCCTTTAAAAAATTAATTCAATATTTTCTGTTCATTCCAGATACTTGAGCGTCGCGGTAAAACGGATGCCTAAAGTTAACACGCCACTACAATACCAAAGACGAGTCAATACCTAATTATTATTATTATTATTATTATTATTATTGTTGTTATTATTATTATTATTATTATTATTGTTATTGTTATTATTATTTATTATTATTATTATTATCATTATTATTGTTATTGTTATTATTATTATCGTCAAGTTTTTATAAGATCATATTGTTTCCTATGTTGTTATTGTTTTTGTTGTGTTGTGTGTCTGGAAACTTACTGATTGTCGAAAAGTTGTTTGTTTGTTCATGTGTAAGTAACGTTATATAAACTAGGGGGGGGGGGGTCGCTGTGGGTATTGGCTCAAAGTAAGTGTTGTTGTTGCTGTTATTTTAATGATAATAAAATTGATGATTCATAAAGGCATTTTTTTTCATAGGATCTTCAGTTAATAAGCATAGGTTACAGTAATACCTTAGGAACACAGACCTGACCTGACCTGACCAAACCTAACCTGACCTGACCTAACCTAACCTGACCTGACCTAACCTAGCCCCCACCCAAAAAATATACTTAATTATATTGGACCAACTTCTACTATTATTAACAAACTCTCATGGAACATAAAATGAAGAAAGAAAAATACATTTAACACTGTTTAAATAAGTACACGGAGCTTATAATTATACCTTAGGAGTATCTACCTTGTATCTTCCCAATTACTGTATATTCCGTCAGTACGTTTATATATTTATTCACGTCAATCTTTCAAATCTTTTTTTCAGTTTTAATGGACAGACCATAAACAGCGGCAAACACACCTGCTCAAACTTAGATACATAAACACACACATGCGGTATCGTTCATTTTCGTCCTTAGTCTTATGAACAAATTTGTCGAGGTGTTTTACTCTGAGCTGGAGTGGTGATGGTTAGAGAGAGAGAGAGATTTACTTGCTTACATACACTTATTTAACATTAATTATTTACGTACCCAAACTTTTACAACACAACACCAACGAAAAACAAAAATATTGTAGGATATTTGTATAACTTCACTTAAAACACTAAACATTATAAACAATATGTATATAAACACAGTATACATTGGGTAGTTGTTCGAATTCCCTGGACACTTATACATGTAGGTCAACTATGAATGTTTATAGCTATTGAAATATTTTTCTTTATTATAAATTCTATGTCGATAAGAACACTATAAAATATTACCACTGTTAAATAATTAAAAATATGGATAATTAACTTATTAAATTCTCAGTTCTCTATTATACATGATAATCTTTAAGTAGACTATACCAGAAAATAGTATATATATTCCAGGAAATTTCAAAACAAATAAACAAATTAACGAGACAGACCAATAATTATCAAACAATTTTCAGTAGTTTTTTCCCTCATGGTGCCAGTAAAATATCTCTTCGGGTTATTTTTTTTCCAACTCAGGATGGATTATTTGTACTTCTGGTTCCTGTTTGTCCTGGGATACTGATTCTTCAATTTGTTGTCGTATCTGTCGGGTAAATAAATAATAATAATTCAAAGGTAATCACTATATTGACTAATTATCTCCCTCTCTCTCTTTCTCTTTCTGTTATTGTAGTATATAAAATTATTCTCCTATGCTACTGTTGTGTCCAGGGGGATGGGGGGGGGGGCAAGGTGAGGAAGACTACTTACCGGGAGAGGAATACTCTCTCTGTCTGGAGGCAGCGGGGAGGGGAACGGGTCGTGGTGCTGGATACCATAGGGCCTCAAGTGATACAGCAGGTACTCAAACTCATACATCTTTTCTGTGTTAACATAGTGGAAGGAGATGGCCGTATCTGAGCAGCAGTCTAGACCCTGATGGTGTAAACAGAAGCGAAGTTAGTTGATTATCGTTAATTACTTTCAGATTTTTACATGAAGTTTAAGATTTGTGGTAAAACAGTCCACATATACCTGTGTTGCTGTTTATCTGGTCATACTGTTAAATACTGTCTATTTAAGCCGATAGAACTTAATGAAGAGGGACAGGTGTGTACATAACCAACACCTGTTGAAGTTGCCGAATATATGAAAACTGTAATAGAAAGATTAAATGAAAAATTTCAGGGATATTGACTTACTACAAATGCAGGTTCGTACAGTCACTAACAAAATACTCTGTGTGCCTAATACACTAACTAATTGGGACGATTCCTTTCCATATATGGGGCTCAAGTATCTCACGTGACTTTGGCATAGAGTTGCAGGCAGGTGTGTTAAGGAAGTTTAGTTCGTGGGTGTACATAGTTAACATTGGTCGTACCGTATCAGGCTTGTAGTACACATACTCAGAGTACCATTTAGGGACGCTGCCTGTGAGGTGTGTTGCAGGGTTGAAGGGGAAGAAGCGTCCTCGCCCCAGACTGTCTCGGGAGTCACCAGCCAAAACTCCGATTTTATCCAGACATTTCCCTGTAACCAACCACCTCTGCTATCAAAGTGCTCAGTGTTATTAAAGAAAACATTAAAGTGTCTCCGTATAAATTTCTACATTAATAGGACATATTCACTGATGCAAACTTTTTTTTGTTATCAAGGTGTTCACGTCAAAGGTTCACACGTAGAGTATACTAGTGAGTCTTGTCTATTATCCTTAAGTTTCAGGTAAAAACAAGTTTGCATCTTTCTTACTGACCCATCTCAGCGTCTTCAGCTCCTGAGTTGCTCATCTTACATAAGGCCTCATTCGGCAGAGCCTCCTCTACGAACTTCCTCAGGGCCTCTCTGCTTAACACGTAGCCTCCTCCTATGACACGGGGTAGTGAAAGAGATACTTAGAGATAAAAGAGACGTGACAAAAGAGAGAGACAAGGGTAGGTAAAGATATATATATATATAAAGAAAGAAACAATTTATTAGATCTTATAACCGCAAAAACAGTTAATTGCAGTAATAGAATTTATCTTAAAAATAAATATTTATGAATAATACAAAATATAATAACATTTTAATAAACACAAAAACATACAAGGCATTATTATTGTCTAAGCATAGGTCACACACACACACACACCCACCTACACCCACGGAGTCTCACCCACCTACACTCACGGAGTCTCACCCACCTACACACACGGAGTCTCACCCACGTAGAGTCTTACCTCCACTCATGTATCCCTGTTTGGTGAACTTCTTGAACCTTGAGCCAAAGTAGATGGGGTAATCAGGGTCGTAGGCTGACAACATATAACGCATATTCTCCATTATGGTGTACCTGAGGGAGCACAGGTGAGTGAAGGTAAATAACAGGTAATTGCAGGAGGCGACAGGTGTAATGCCAGGTGATATTTGATTAAGATAACTAAAACAATAAAAATAAATAAAATAGTACAAGATATTTCCTTTATTTAAGATTATACTAAATACCAACACCTCATAAGGAAATTCTCTTGTGTATTATTTCTACTGTATAATCAGGGTATTAGTTCTGGGCCAGCTTACGTGTCGTCATCGGCCTTAAAGAACCAGTCGTATTCGTGGAGGTGTTCTTGGTAAACGTATTGGAAGGCAGCCTTAGTCTTTCCCCATAACAACTGACGTCCATCGCCAGCACCCACGTCGATAGCTCCAATGATCATGTCTGTGGAAATTCCCTCGTGTAATAGACGTGTAAGATGACTGTAATATTTTGCTCATAAGATTATAACTGATGTATGGAATTTGAGAATAGAGATTATGAAGAGCAAGTATCAGAGTATAAACACTGGTTGTAACAGACTGGACAATATTAGAAGAGAAAAAAAAAGACAAGTTGAATTCTAGGAAACAGTTATTATTATTGTTGCTTTCATAAGTTAGATTCAGTGTGGTGTGACATTACCTGTATGCAAAATATTGTAAAGAATACAAGTTTCAATATCAGTGCTACTCTTCTCTTTTTATATAAACATAGAGAACAAAATACAATATTCACTTCTATAGTATAACATATCAGAGAAAAAAGCAGTTCGTGTATTGATACATTGAGAGTGACTAACCATTCTGTGAGCTGATGAAGATCAGTTTATTACATCGCTTCCCCCAGGTGGCCTTGACGTGGACAGCCTTCTTCTGGTGAGTTTCCGGCCGAGTCATCACCCAGCATAACACCCGCACCTTCTCTGCCAACCTGACCGCCTCTACGTCCTCCCCTGACACAACACAATACAACATTATCTCTTAACTTAACCTTTATATCAATATCATATGAGGTAAGTTAATGTTAAATTAGATCAACGAAACCTCAACTAAACGCTCACACACTGGTTAAAAGGGGAGATATATGTGTGGCAGAGGGGAGGTGATGAGGTTATGGTAGCAGGTGTGTGTTATGGTTAATTACCTTGATGGTGTATCTCTTGGGGGTTGTGATCGACCAGGGGATCATTAGGAATTAACTCGTCATCCATATCCTCGTGGGTCAGTGGATTTGCAACCCTAAACAGAGAGGTTCAAAGGTCAGTTCTTTTATAGGATGGTGTAACAGGATAATGGCAATGATAGAGAGAGGGAGAGAGAGAGAGAGAGAAAGAGAGAGTACTGAATATAACTGGAAAGGTAAGGAAGGTTAGAAAGAGAAAAAAAAATAAAATATGATGGAAAGAAGAAGAAAAAGAAGAAGGAGGGTGATAAGAATAAGAATATGTATCACCTTAACACCAAGAGACACACACAGTACAATATATCAGCCTTATAAAACACCCATTAACAAGTCTTGTATCAGTACCTGGCTTTCCTGGGAGCGATGAAGAGGGATGGAATGATACCGAGGAAGGAAAGAACCATTCCTGACATCATAGCTGCCAATATCTGCAATAAAGTCCCTTGCTTCATACCTGTGAAGCCAAGGTGTAGTAATTTTGGTTTGAGTTGTCTTGTGACGATAACAAATTAACTTAAATAACTTAATTGTTACTCCTATAGCTATACTATAACAATGGCTTCTATAGGATATAAACATCTGGTGGCTATCCTTGGTTACCCTTGGTTAGATTGCTTTACGCTTTACCTCAAGATAGCTGTTGACTGACCAGTAGGTTGTATAGAACTGAGATAAGCTGTGTAAAGTAACTTAGATTGACCATTTTAGACAGGCGTAAGACACTTGACATTTTAAGAGCGTATTTCCAGAATTCAAGGGTGTCACTATACTCGTAACTGGTATTATAGTTAACACGATAATGGTGATTTATTTTGGTTACATTAAGTATGACGGTTCCTGTACACATAAGACCTTCCTGAATAGACCAAATTGAAGTCAAAACATACCTACATGGACCATCATCAACGACCACACATGTTTAACACCATTATCATTTATCACGCCAGGTGTGACCAACCTGTCCTTAAAGCCACCTGTCCTTAGAGTAGCAATGGGCCAATGGGCCATATCATACAGTCCACCTAGTCTATAGCTGCTATGTTTTGTCCCAATATGTCCACCATGGCCATATTGACCAGATAGTGCCCCACCCTGCCATAACCCAGCACTATTCTTATAGCTCACAACTCATCTAAACGGACCAGTGTTTATAATACTTTCCCTTCCTATAGTGACCACTCCATAGTACCCGCCCTCTCTATAGTGACCTTTTTCCTCGACTATCTTATGGCTACAACGACCTCCCACTCTGGCTATTACGACCACTGTCTATAGCGGTCACCCAGCAGTACCTATAACTCTCTCTGACAGAGAGAGTTATAGGTACTGCAGAGTTAAGGTTAGGTTAGGTTATGAGCCGTGTATTCTCTGATCCGTAAATTAGCTTCATCCTTCTAACTAAAGAGTCAAGAACCCAGTGAAGAAATAACACAAAAGTGTTTCAAATAGCAACGCAATATCTAAGAGACTCACCATCTGAGAACATATATGAAGTTTACTGTCTCTTATTAAATCGTATAGTGTATCCTCCTGTATGTTAGTGTGTGTGTGTGTGTGTGTGTGTGTGTGTGTGTAAAATTCACACTGTTATTAAGAAGTGTACACATCATCCACACATGTAACCTTTCAAACACCAGTCACTCACTTGTCTAACTCTCTTTAATTTTTTTTATATACAGTATATATATATATATATATATATATATATATATATATATATATATATATATATATATATATATATATATACTGTATATATATATATATATATATATATATATATATATATATATATAATGTATATGTATGGTGTGGGCGGGGGTGTATGTGTGGGCGGGGGTGTATGTGTGGGCGGGGGTGTATGTGTGGGCGGGGGTGTATGTGTGTGTGGGGGGTGTATGTGTGTGTGGGGGGTGTATGTGTGTGTGGGGGGTGTATGTGTGGGTGGGGGTGTATGTGTGGGCGGGGGTGTATGTGTGGGCGGGGGTGTATGTGTGTGGGGGGTGTATGTGTGTGTGGGGGGTGTATGTGTGTGTGGGGGGTGTATGTGTGGGCGGGGGGTGTATGTGTGGGCGGGGCTGTATGTGTGTGTGGGCGGGGGTGTATGTGTGTGTGTGCGGGGGTGTATGTGTGTGTGTGTGGGGGTGTATGTGTGTGTATGGGGGTGTACGTGTGTGTGTGGGGGTGTACGTGTGTGTGTGGGGGTGTACGTGTGTGGGGGTGTACGTGTGTGTGGGGGGGGTGTATGTGTGTGGGTGTATTTTTCCCAAAGTTTACACAAGGCGCATTAATATTTACATTTATGTATTCAGGCATTCTATTGTCTGGTAAGCGTCTGTAGGTTTAAGGATTCTCTCTAAAACCAAAATAATTATATACTGTGGACACCATAACCTCTGCCTGAGATGTTACTATATCATTTACATTATAATATTCCATCACAATGTTTATAGGATGTCCCAGAAAAATATCCCTCCCTCCACCTTACAGTGTCCCAGGGAGCAGGAAGGGTGGGAGACAGGGAGCAGTGAGGGAGGCAAGGAGTGATATTTTTCTGGGTCACCCTATATACTGTATACTCCTGCCTGTGTTTCATTGTTAACTTGTGTAGAAGGTGATGTCAATATTCTTTTTTCCCTTCAAGTTAATCTCTCACCACGAGTCATCTTCCTGTTGTTCTTAAGTCATGTTTGGCTGTCAGATCCTGTGCGACTGTCATGTATGGGTAGGTTAGGCTCGGGTAGGTTAGGTTGTCGTAGTTATGGAATCACCTTAGAGTAATGTAACTGTGGACTGTGATTTGATAGATTTTAACTGTTGCTTTGGATTATGGACTGTCAACTATGGAACTGTGAGCTGAGAACTACTAGACTATGAACTGAGAATCACTAAATTGTTAGCTGAGAACCACTAAAATGTAATCTGAGAACCACTAAACTGTAATCTGAGAACCACTAAACTGTAAACTGAGAACCATTAAACTGTAATCTGAGAACCACTAAACTGTAAACTGAGAACCACTAAACTGTAAACTGCGAACCACTAAACTGTAATCTGAGAACCACTAAACTGTAATCTGAGAATATACCTCAAACTGTAGACTGAAAGTAGTAGAGAGTCGAACTGTTCAAAGTGTCAAAGGAAAGCACAGCATCGCACCACACAACCACACACCACCAAATGTCCACCTTAACTGAATGATTACAACATGAAAACTCGCTTCAAGGTAATGTCTATTGCCCCCCCCCCCCCCTTCCCACATGTGAAGATCCTAGTTATCAACCTTCTCCCTCTCTGATACTCTGCTATTGGCACCCCTCTAAAGTGGCACTTAAACCCTGGCACTTTCCTTATGGCATTACAAGTGCCATCTAATACTTATCTCAAGTCCCATCTACTCCACGGGGCTATAATTTGATATTATTTTTCCCTGAAATATAATATATGGTTGGCACTCCCTCATTTCCCCCTCCTGGCACTGGCACTCCCCATTACCATCTACTGGCACTCCTCCATCACCTCCTCTTGGCACTCCTCCATCACCCCCTCTTGGCACTCCCCCATCACCCTCTCCTGGCACTCCCCCATTACCCCCTCCTGGCACTGCCACTCCTCCATAACCTTCTCTGGCACTCCCCATCACCCCCTCCGGACACTGTCACTCCTCCATCACCCCCTCCTGGCACTCCTCCATCACCTCCTCCTGACACTCCTCCATCACCCCCACCTGGCACTCACCCCATCACCACCACCTGGCACTCCCCTATCACCCCACCTGGCACTCCCCCGTCACCCCCTCCTGGCAATCCCCCATCACCCCCTCCTGGCAATCCCCCATCACCCCCTCCTGGCACTCCCCCATCACCCCCTCCTGGCACTCCCCCATCACCCCACCTGGCACTCCCCCATCACCCCCTCCTGGCACTCCCCCACCTGGCACTCCCCCATCATCCCCTCCTGGCACTCCCCCATCACCCCACCTGGCACTCCCCCATACATGCTAACACCTGTGTATCACTCGGTTGCCAATAATTACTTTAAGTTCCACTTTTTTCTACACACTGGAGTTCACTTCATCTTATCATATAAAATTAAACAATCAACAAACAATATATTGCAGCATCTTAATAAAAAGGTAAACAGATAAACAAAAAAAATAACTAAAATTACCTAAAGTTATTAAGTTACTTACATGTTCATCGTTTTGTTCTTGTTATTCTTCTACCTTTAATTATTCTAAAAGGTTTGGTATCTTCTTGTTCTTCTCTTATTTGTTATTTTTAGTGTTCCCTTTTTCTTCTTTATCTTTTTCTTCCTTCAATAACTTCCAAAAATCAATCACCTTCTTCCTCTTCTCTCAATTATTCGTATTTTTTAATTCTTGCTCTTCAAAGTCTCTGTCTTCATCCTCCTCCTATATAAATACTCATTAAGAATCTTCAATATAGTGAAACCTCTATTTAACGGACTAACTGGAAAAGAAAATCCGTTATATAGCGGATCCTTTACAAGTGAAACCTCCATCTAACGAACTATATATCGATTTAAGTCCGTTATATCAAGGGTCCGTTATGAAAACCCCCAGTTAACGGATTATATATATAGCTAGAAGTCCGTTATGTGGAGGCTTCACTCTATAACCTAGATATCAACCAACACTGGTGCAGGTACAGATACATTCAGGAGTCAGTACACATGCCCAGTACTTGCCAACAGTGTGTAACAGAGACGTGGCAGACATCCAATCAATAGCAATGAGGATACAGTAAGTGTAAACAATATAATGTGATAGAGATTTATATACAGTAAACAGTTATTTATTCCTCAAAATAAGTAATCTCTTTCGGTATCTAAAACCATGAAAGTTTCAGATATACACAGCATCAACTTCGTCACTTAAGTTCACTGGCACGTTAGTCATCCACAGCACAGATAGATACCCAGTTATGAACTCCACATAGCGTTGTCATAGTATCCCCAGCTACTGACGTCCAAATAGCTCCTCTATACGCCATTATTTGATTATTTATACACCATATATCAAATCAGCCCCATTATATAATATCTCTTACGACTTTATATTATTACCAATATAGTCAAAATACATCAGTACTTATGCACGTTTTAATCAAAGGTTTAAACTAGACAAGTTATACATACATTAATTTTCCATAAAAGTTTTCTATAGTTTAAGGATAAATGATCGTTTTCTTTGACTCCTGACGGTAATATGGGATACCTTAGCATTGCAGTGTATTTGGCTAAATAATATTCGGTACATAAAATTATTATATTTTCAGAGTAAGTTTAATGACAAAAAGGTTAGGGAGAGTCATACACAGATTAAATAGTGTATTAATTGTTGGTTTTAGTATCATTATAATAATTCTTCAGGTACAAACTATAAATTCTAGTTTGCTTTCAACAGTTTAAATAATTTACAATTTTGGAGAGATTATTTTGGAGTAAGAAAGAGTAAACTCCTTGCCTGGACTCTAGGTTAGGATGGTCCAGTGAGCATTTGACCAGAGAAATATGTCTTCAATAAAACATCAACAAATGCCTTGAGGTGTATACAGCTAAGACCTCGAAAGTTTAGCCTCCAGCCACTATACGTCAGCGAGATGTGGATTAAGCAACATATCCAGGGATTTGCTCTCAGGCGCTGTCTCTGTTTATATTACCAAAGTTACTCTGATGTCCACCTTAACACATGGAGCCCTAGGCGACGGTGCCATCCCTTGTGTCTTATAGTTTATCCCCTTGAATTATCTTTACTTTGTTAATCCTAGAAATAAAAGCTTTAAAAACCAAGTAAGACAAAAAATCAATTGGTTTGTTTTTATGAACTTACAAAAAACTCAACATACAAAGGTAACAATTATCTCACTTCCCTTAGCGTATCATTCGCTCTGGAGACAAATATCTGTGTATAATTATGTATGTACTAATTAACACTACTTACTAATATGTGGTTTTTGTAACTCCTGTAGTCGCTTAGTTCTTTTCTGGTGGTCACTGAGATTACATAAGTCGAGAGGGGGAGAAATCAGCTGAAGTTTCCGGCTGTCAGATGGCTTGTAATATAATTCTTTCATAGATTTAACTGTGTCGTAAGAACTGGGATTAAAAGGAGTTTGGAAGATAACAGCTGTGAGCTAGATAGTAAAAGGTTCTGTTTCTATAACTGTCTCAAATTTTCTGATTTATGTTATTTTTAAAGAGAAACAAACACACAAAAAGAGAGAGAAAGGGCGATAGAAATAGAGAGAGGAATACAAAGAAAGAGAGGCAGGAAGAGTTAAAGAATTATGTTTTTGTAATCCAGATGTGATTCTTAACTAATAACTAATGTGGGAAAAATTTAAATAATCAGACAGCCAAAGAACAAGACCGTGAGAGAGAGGGTGGTTGAATAGGAGACAATAACATCGAAGTTAAATGCTAAAAATCTGACGAAAATCTTTTTGTGGAAGCTCATCAAAAAATAACATTGATGATAAATTCGTCACTTGGACACTAGACATCACCAAGTGTATTAGACAGTGTTTGGGATCTGTCGACAGTGTTTGGGATCTGTCGACAGTACGGCTTTGTTTTTACTTCGTTGAATAGATCTGGATTTTTTAAGCATGAGTCACTCCCTTTAAACGAGTTAAGTTATAACAACAGAAGCATGACCTAATTACCTCCATCATTAATACCTTCATTAGACTCGTGAAAATTCTCGTAAATATAGACTAGAAACTTTACGCTATTCAGAATTACTCGAAAAAAAAAAATTCTATTTAATATCTTTCAAAGAGTAGAGACAATGTTTGACCTTTCAGCCAATCTAGGAATCATTCCGTTGGGAAGATATTCGACAGTTCCCACCCGTCCACCAGCCCTCCCCCTACTGTGACACCTTTTGTTGCCGTGTACAGCCAAATTGACACATGGCTTGTGGAGGTTATACGTGTCGCTGCGGACGGTCTATGTGCTGTGTTGTATCTCCGAGCCGCGTGCATCCTGTAAACACCGGACACGTTGCAATACAGTGAGCACAACTAAGGTTTGTTCTGTTCGACACGATATAAAACTCAGTCACTCGTTTACACAGTAACATATGCCAGCCAGAGGTCTATACAACAGGTCAGCTAGTGGTCTACACAGCAATGGTCTACACAGCACTGGTCTACACAGCACTGGTCTACACAGCAGGCCACAAAACTCTGCAGCTTCATAATGCCCAGACAGGTAGTGGGGTGAGGAGAGGCGCCCCGGGGATATAAACTTAATGCATCTCCGCCAAACTTGCTTTACAACAAGACTCATAGATAAACATTCTCAAGACCTTATCAAGACATAGTGTATAATACTTGTACGAATGTATACTGATGTATGCTCACGACCCTCTGTGAGCTGTGTGTGCTGACACATACACAGACAAGAGACAGAGACAAGATACAGACACACAGACACACAGACACACACACACACACACACACAAGCAGTTCACCTTTAAACCTTGAATTTTACAACCTTCAATATCTAGCCAGAGAGGTGAGGGCCCCCACGATCACCCGGCTGTGGGTACACACTATGAAGAATAGCCGTATTTCATTCCCGTTCCTCTCGCTATACACACATCACCTGGCCAATCTAGGTGTAGTGTGTGGGGAAGCACTCGGCCCAGTCACGCAACAAATTTACATGATAAGAGAGAAAATGCCAACCTTAGAGGAGGGAGACGCGGCTAAGAGTATCAGCTTCAGAGGGTAAATGGTGGAGAGGCTGGGCCCTGGAGGATGGGATATGGGCGATGAGATTCTTCAGGAGAGAGAGAGAGAGAGAGAGAGAGAGAGAGAGAGAGAGAGAGAGAGACTGTATGACTGTGTGTGTGCATGGCAAATAGAGAGAGAGAGAGAGAGAGAGAGAGAGAGAGAGAGAGAGAGAGAGAGAGAGAGAGAGAGAGAGAGAAGTTGATATCGGAAGAGAAGGCTGGATGTCTCAGCCGTGGTGTGGGAGAAGGGATGATATGTGACTTTGGGAAACGTATTTGAAAGATTAATTTATAATACTCGGAGGTGGACTTGATCCAGCAGGAAGGAAGGAAGGAAGGAAGGAAGGACTCTACTGATTGAAGGAAGACACTGAATAGATTAATATCACACGTGGGGAAGAAAGGAAGGAGGCACAAAGGAAATGAAGCAGATAATTGCATATTATGAAGGGGGGAGATGAAAGATGAAGGGAAACAGGGGGACGTAATGAAAGGCGAGGGAGGACATAGAAGACAAGACCAATATAAGATATAGTAGGGAGGAGAGCTAATGACACACACACACACACACACACGCACACGCACACGCACACACATACACACACACACTTTCACACACACACTTTCACACACACACACACACACACACACACACACACACACACACGCACGCACGCACGCACACACACACGCACGCACACACACACACACACACACACACACACACACACACACACACACACGCACGCACGCACACACACACACACACACACACACACACACACACACACACACGCACACACACACTTTAAGTTACAGATAAAAGTCGAATCACCCTCAAAATCACCCTCAGACATTTTAAAACCTGTAATCAATATTATTATAGTTAATATCGGCCTTAGAAACACAGATTGGAATAACCCTCAAAGACTTTCCATCATCCTGTAGTTCTGTATCACAATAACTAAAGCGTTGAATGTTTGGATGTACGTCTCGCTTATACATCCATCATATTACTTCTTGTTATTATATCTGGATAAAAAATATCAACCACGTATTCTGACGACATTTCGTTGCTCCAAGGAGTATCAATAAATAACTCAGGAAGACCAATCACTTCAATATGCCATGACAAAAATAACGTTCGTGAGAGGAATGTTCATTTGGTTGATAGTCCTTGCCCCTATAATCCTCTGTCTCCATAAATATGACAGCCCGAGCACTACCTCCCTCACACCCCAGGGAACGGATCGACAGCTTCCGGGGCCGTCTCTCGTGTTGCTGTTTGTGTATGAAGTTTATATAATCACCAGAAAAAAAAAAATGAAAAAAAAATCGTGATAGAAAAAACCCCGTAAGATAAAACAAACAATTATTAGAAAAATATATTCGTCCCAATGCGTTTCTATCTATCTATCTATCTATCTATCTATCAGTGAGTGAGTGTGGACAGTGGGAGGTCAAGGCAGTCACCCCCCTGTAATGGCCTGCCGATCACCCAGGCTCTCAACTCCCTCCACTCTCTCTCTCTCCTTCTCCCTCTCTCCTCTCTCTCTCCTCTCCTCCCTCTCTCCTGTTCTCCCTACACCTCCTGTCACTCCGCCTCTCAATCACTCCATCCTAACCCTCCTCTATAATTGTTATCCTGCCACTCTCCTAACACTCACTTTCTATCCCGTTACGTCACGTTAAATTAGTCTATAATCTTTCTATTACCTAAGTTTATTTTCTTCTCTTGCCTCTATAATTTTATTCGTTATTATTTTTGTTATTGTTTTAGGTTTCTTATTAAATTTGTTCTTGTTATCGGATAAGATATCATTTGTTTGTATGTAGGTCTGGATGTCACGTGGTCTGGAGTTAGTGGATCTCGCTGACCCATACATGCTATCTCGCTGACCCACACATGTTATCTCCCTGACCCATACATGTTATCTCCCTGACCCACACATGTTATCTCGCTGACCCATACATGTTATCTCCCTGACCCACACATGTTATCTCGCTGACCCACACATGTTATCTCCCTGACCCACACATGTTATCTCCCTGACCCACACATGTTATCTCCCTGACCCACACATGTTATCTCCCTGACCCATACATGTTATCTCCCTGACCCACACATGTTATCTCCCTGACCCACACATGTTATCTCCCTGACCCACACATGTTATCTCCCTGACCCACACATGTTATCTCCCTGACCCATACATGTTATCTCCCTGACCCACACATGTTATCTCCCTGACCCATACATGTTATCTCCCTGACCCATACATGTTATCTCGCTGACCCATACATGTTATCTCGCTGACCCACACATGTTATCTCCCTGACCCACACATGTTATCTCCCTGACCCACACATGTTATCTCGCTGACCCACACATGTTATCTCCCTGACCCATACATGTTATCTCCCTGACCCACACATGTTATCTCCCTGACCCACACATGTTATCTCCCTGACCCATACATGTTATCTCCCTGACCCATACATGTTATCTCCCTGACCCATACATGTTATCTCCCTGACCCACACATGTTATCTCCCTGACCCACACATGTTATCTCGCTGACCCATACATGTTATCTATGTTATTTTGTAATTGTTTATTAGAATGTGAACTCTTTTTAGTAAGACATAAGTTCTTTTTCATGGTAATTTTTGTTATTTAATATTTATCTTTTATTGTTAGATTTTATTAATTTTTATTTTTAGTATTACTGTTGATTTATTATTATTATTATTATTATTATTATTATTATTATTATTATTATTTTTATTTTTTTTTTATCAATATAATTTTCCTGATTATTATATATTATACTTTTTTATACATAGATATATTAAATATTGATTTTACTGGGACAATACAGAGTTATTAAAACACATATTCATTCTGAAGAAAAATACCCGACACAGTATTATATAAATCTTAAAAGAATTTAATTAACCGTCTGAGTATCACACTACACTCTACACCACCTCCAGTTTCCCCCTTCATGCATTCTCCCATCTGCCACCATTCTGCCAGCCTTCTTCTCCTCCTCCTCCCCCCTCCCTTCCTCTCCAACCACTCCTCCATTCTTCTATACCTCTCCCTCACTCCCTCCACCGTATACCCTCATCCCTGTATGTCAAAAGTATATCCCATACAGTTTGGATGATAGAGGTATACAAAAGGTGTGTTTACTGAACTGAAGGAGGCTCAAGCTCTGTACTTCGATCACAGGCGAGAAGGAAGGAATATATACCTCAAGGAACACAAAGAAGAGCAAAATCTAACACTGTATACAAGCCAAAACCCGTCACTGACTAGTTCCCGGGGCACTCCTGTGGTCCGCCCAATAATTTCATTTAAACTTGGCGGGTCGAGTGTCCCAAAGGGTACCAGAGCTGCCAACCTTGGCGAAATATCCCGAGTTAACACGGCCCCTTAATTTCTGTGACGTGTCAGGAGTTACCACCAGGGTTACCAACAGTTAATATGGATGTTTTTTGAGTAATATTGTCAGTTTTTCGTTTATTTTAAGCGTATCGTTGGTAACAGTGAATTATTTTGACCATTGACTTGTAAACTATCGGAATATATTATTTCCCTTACCAGATCAACACTGTATCAATATTTTCCGTCACAGAACTAACCAAGTGTTGATTCACACCATCATAAATCACACTCAACAACTTAGTCAAATTTTTCAATGTATCTTCACTGTAAAAGGAGAAAAATCTTCACTAGATTATGTTCATCTGGGTCTTAACGTCAACAAACTATAAGAAATGTTGAATAATATTTACATCTGGATTTGATCATCAATGTACTGTTCTCTGTGAGGATTACACACACTCTCAGGGCTAAGTGTCTCATGGATTAATTCACTCAAGCGACACAGGCTCACACTCTCAGGCAAATCCTTCACTTATCCAATTAATCCATCTTTTTTATCCCACTGACTATATGAAGCCTTTATGGATAGAGAGTATAATGTATTTTTTTATCCCACTGACTATATGAGAGTATGATTAGAGAATGATTTTTTCTTCTCCAGGATAGACTTAACAACTTGTATGGTGTTGATATACTGTATTTATCAATAGAAAGGTTATGCATACGAACCATATGTATAGTAAGGTGATGTATACTGATAAATCCCCGACAGGAACATACATAAGTTCACACGAGAGAACAAACACACACACACACACACACACACACACACACACACACACACACGACGAAGAAATAAAAGAAGGAGATTTAAAGAGAATAAAGAGTAAAGAAGAAATAAATTATACCATGTAAAGAAGAATAAAAAAAAAAACAAGTAAAAGGAATAAAAGGAATAATTTTTTTATCCTTAGAACAAATATCCTAAAATAGTTAAAAGTTCACTGTGGACATAACACACCACAGGAAACAGTAAACACAAAGAATTAAACTATAATCACAAAATAAGTATCAAAAACATAAATTAAAGTGTCCAAGCCAAGGCGATAACGATGATTAAGGATCTGTTTAGCAATGAGACAACAACCACCCTCATTGGATGGTTGTTACGGGCGGGAGTTCTTAATCACTATCATTACACTTAACTACCTGGGTTAATGAGGAGGCCAGGCTGAGGTTGCATGACCCGGATAATGAGCTGAGGTCAAGGCTAAAGTAAAGACTATTATTATGGTGCAGGTCAACCCGCTTAGAGGAGAGAGCCATTAGCTTGTTGTGTATACCAGAATGTTATCGTTTTTTAGTTTAATACGAGGGAGAGGAGGGGGGGAGAGGGGTGAGGAGAGGGGAGGAGGGGAGGGGAGGGGGAGGGGAGGGGAGGGGAGGGGAGGGGAGGGGAGGGGAGGGGGGTAGGGGAGGGAGGCGGCCTGATATACACAAGGCTGAGAGACTGTCAACATTAACTGCTTATATGAAAGGGGAAACATGAGTAGTTAATGCAGGCAGAGGTTAGAAACGTTCACCTAATGTACGTTCACCTGGTGTATGAAAGGGTTAGAAACGTTCACCTGGTTTACGTTCACCTGGTGTAAGTGAAGGTTAGAAACGTTCACCTAGTTTATGAAAGGGTTAGAAACGTTCACCTAGTGTACGTTCACCTGGTGTATGTGAAGGTTAGAAACGTTCACCTGGTTTATGAAAGGGTTAGAAACGTTCACCTGGTGTATGTGAAGGTTAGAAACGTTCACCTGGTTTATGAAAGGGTTAGAAACGTTCACCTAGTGTACGTTCACCTGGTGTATGTGAAGGTTAGAAACGTTCACCTGGTTTATGAAAGGGTTAGAAACGTTCACCTAGTGTACGTTCACCTGGTGTATGAAAGGGTTAGAAACGTTCACCTGGTTTACGTTCACCTGGTGTATGTGAAGGTTAGAAACGTTCACCTGGTTTATGAAAGGGTTAGAAACGTTCACCTAGTGTACGTTCACCTGGTGTATGAAAGGGTTAGAAACGTTCACCTGGTTTACGTTCACCTGGTGTATGTGAAGGTTAGAAACGTTCACCTGGTTTATGAAAGGGTTAGAAACGTTCACCTAGTGTACGTTCACCTGGTGTATGTGAAGGTTAGAAACGTTCACCTGGTTTATGAAAGGGTTAGAAACGTTCACCTGGTTTATGAAAGGGTTAGAAACGTTCACCTGGTTTATGAAAGGGTTAGAAACGTTCACCTGGTTTATGAAAGGGTTAGAAACGTTCACCTGGTTTATGAAAGGGTTAGAAACGTTCACCTAGTGTACGTTCACCTGGTGTATGTGAAGGTTAGAAACGTTCACCTGGTTTATGAAAGGGTTAGAAACGTTCACCTAGTGTACGTTCACCTGGTGTATGTGAAGGTTAGAAACGTTCACCTGGTTTATGAAAGGGTTAGAAACGTTCACCTGGTGTATGTGAAGGTTAGAAACGTTCACCTGGTTTATGTAAGGGTTAGAAACGTTCACCTAGTTTACGTTCACCTGGTGTATGTGAAGGTTAGAAACGTTCACCTGGTTTATGTAAGGGTTAGAAACGTTCACCTAGTTTACGTTCACCTGGTGTATGTGAAGGTTAGAAACGTTCACCTGGTGTTTGTGAAGGCTAGAAACGTTCACCTGGTTTATGTAAGGGTTAGAAACGTTCACCTAGTTTACGTTCACCTGGTGTATGTGAAGGCTAGAAACGTTCACCTGGTTTATGAAAGGGTTAGAAACGTTCACCTGGTGAATGTGAAAGTTAGAAACGTTCACCTGGTTTATGTAAAGGTTAGAAACGTTCACCTGGTGTATGTAAAGGTTAGAAACGTTCACCTGGTGTATGTAAAGGTTAGAAACGTTCACCTGGTGTATGTAACGGTCAGAAACGTTCACCTCATGGATGAAATAGATCAAGATTACAGACACGTTGTAAAAACATCCATACAAACACACGCACATACACATTGGATAAACACACACACACACACACACACACACACACACACACACACACACCTCAAATAAATACATTATAATCTTAACATTATTATCATCATCATCTCATTAATGTTATTTTGATTAATATTATCATTATAGCATCAACACTAAATTATTCTTGACATTATTATCTCATTATTATCGTTTCATCATCACTACCACCATTATTATTATTATTATCGTCATTACTATTTAAACTTTGATGAGTTTTATTTGTCTTTTGTTAATACTGACGTCAGAAATACTACTCCTTAATAAAAGAATATGTCAAACAACCAACAAAGCAACACTTACACTAAATATCTCTCAAACAAACATACAAACAACGCTATCTCTCACTCAACAGAACAAACAAACAAAAAACACTAAATATCTCTCAAACAAACTAACAAACAAACAAAAAACAATAAAAAACAAACAAACAAACACTATCTCTCGTAAAAAAACAAAAAAAAAAAACAACTAATTGATGACAGCGTTAGTTTCAGTAATTAACGTCGTATATCAAGTATTATTAAGTCTCTGGCAACCTTTACTTAACGCTGGCATTATTGCTTTGGTTAAATTCTCTACTAATATCATGAGGGAAGAAAGAATTTATATATATATGTCTTTAAGAAGGAATTAATGGGTTGTGTTTTAGCCTCGTAACAGTAAAGAGGGGGAGGGTGTGTGTGTGGGTGAGGGGGGAGTGTGTGTCTGTACTCGTGTGTGTGTGTGTGTACTAGTGTGCGTGTACTCTTGTGTGCATGAGTTAGGTAAGGAGAGGAAGAGCAACGCTAGTACCGTACAAGAAGTAGAGAGCTGGTTACTGAATATGATTGTATCGAGAAAAATAAACACTGCCACGGCTTTTACACAGCGGGTCGAGAAGCTTACGACTGTTCTGCCGAGTTTTCTTCTTTCCTGACGTTTCGATTTTTATCCAATACTTCTTTACAAATTGGAAAGGATTTGTGAACATTTTTGGTTATATAAATCGTAGTTATTAGGTTCGCTGTTGTATAAATTCTTCAAGAAAACTTTTGAACTAATTGGAGTTTTTCCCTGACTGATGAGAGACCGAGGGTAAACAAAATATGTGTATCAATGATGAGTGAATACATGTTATGAGTACACACACAGACTGGATACATACACACTCTACTATACCCATATGTATACTAAGCTGGGACGGACGATGATAAAGCTTACTCTAATACTCAATGTCATTTATTTACGTATTGATATAAGATGAAGTAAATATACCTTAATTACTCCTGTTATTTACACTATTATTTACGATGATTAAAATAGGTAACAAAAAAAGGGGTAAATAATACTGATAGTTTTGTTGACATAAAATTTGTATAATGATGTGCCTTTATTTTTCGCCCTTTCTTTTATCTTAACTTAATCCAACCCCCTGTACCGCTAATTGCTCCCCCCCCCCGTACTTTGAATCCTAATCCCTGCCTAAATAATCACCTTGACCACCCAATCACTCTGCCGAGCCACTCACCCTGCCTGCCCACTCACCCTGCCTGCACACTCGCCCTGCCTATCCACTCGCCCTGCCTGCCTACACACCCTGCCTGCCCACTCACCCATTAACACAAGCAATAGCTCCCCTACCTCAGCTACAGACGCTAAGCTCCCCAGTGAACCAAGGAAAATTACTCCTTCGGTTAGTCAGTCAGTTAAACCAGTCAGTTATCTCAACAAGTCAGTCAGTTCAACCAGACACTCAGTTAAACCAGTCAGTCAGTTAAACCAGACAGTCAGTTCAACCAGCCACTCAGAAAAACCATTCTAATCTTCGGACTCAGCTAAAAATAATACTTTACACGTCAATAAAATCTACAATCCGACCCGACCCGACCCGACCCGACCCGACCTAACGTAACCTACCATTGACACCTATAAGATAATCCACTCCACAATGGTATACAAAAGCTATACAAGGTGAGGTGGAGTGAGGGAGGTACAGAGACTTTCCTTTCGTTCCAATTTGGTCGAAGGTGAAGAACGTTCTCGAGTTAACTTAAATTTGATTGGAGTTTAAATGAGATGAAAATGTGGTTATGATTTCGGTGAGAGAGAGAGAGAGAGAGAGAGAGAGAGAGAGAGAGAGAGAGAGAGAGAGAGACTGCACCACCAAGGTACAAGGGACCAGCAGCGTCCATAGCCAATCACTCACAAACAGAGAATTATCCCCGCACTCACCTGACACAGCCATTCATTTCAGCTCCGTTAATGTCGCCTCAGATATTTACAGCCGAACCGGGGAGGGGCGAAGAAGGAGGAGGAGGTGAAGGAAGGTGAAGGAAGAGGTGTTGGAAGAGGAGGAGGTGAAGGAAGGTGAAGGAAGAGGTGTTGGAAGAGGAGGAGGAAGAGGATAAAGAAGATTACGGTAAGGAAGAGGTATTAGAAGAGGAGGAAGACGAAGATGAGGAGGGGTAAGGGAAAGGGGAAGGAAGAGAAGGAATAAGAAGGAAAGGAATTGTTAGAGAAGGAGAAACAGGAGGAAAATCTGGAGGAGGAAGAGGAGGAGGAGGAGGAGAAAGAAGACCAGAAGGAAGAGAACGCAGAAGAGGTGTTGGAGGAGGAGGAGAGTAAGGAAGAGGAGGGGTAGAAGAAGAAGAAGAAGAAGAAGACGAAGAAGAGGAGGAGGAAAAGAAAAATGAAGAAGAGGGGGAGGAAGAAGAGGGGGGAGGAAAAGAGCAAGGAAAAAGAAGAAAGGAAGGAAGAAATAATGGAGGAAAAGAAGAGCAAGGAGGAGGAGGCAGAGGAGGAGGAGGAGAAGGAGGAGGAGGAAGCAAGGATTCATAAGGAGAGCGAACTTGATTAAGGATTTAAGCAACAGAATCCAGCAGTCGATCTTTCCCTCACTCTTGATTCACATTGAAATAAAAATTCACACAGTCTAATGATTCCCGGAACTTCGCCTCGTTGCTGGAACATCTGGGTCCATTATATTTTTCAGTGTCGATTCTGCAGATTTAGAAATGGCGTGGGAGCATCATTGGAGCTAATTAGTAATATTTTGTTGTTGAGAGTGAATGAGTGGAGGTATAAAATTCTATGATGATCTTATATCTCTGAATTTAATCCTGTGTGTGTGTGTGTGTGTGTGTGTTTGTGTGTGTCTTCGGTTAGGTTTAATCTTAAGTTAAAATAAGCTGAGGAAGGTTAGGTTTTGTTGAAGTTACGTATTTGTGAATTTACTAACCGTATTTTATCTTATTAATAAGTTTCCTCGTCGTATTTCATCATATTTCTTAAGTTTCCTCGCTGTATTTCTTCATATTTAGTTACCTCGCCGTATTTTACCGTATTTTCTGAAGTTTCCACCATCATTTCTTCCCAACTTGTGTGCGCGTGTGTCCCTCTCAAGACGTCACTCACTCACACTCTCTTACCATGACACTTTACACACTATTTTTGTCATCGTCCCCACACAGTTTTCTCTTTGGTGTTCGCCTACATGCGTTTTATATCTTGTCTTCTTTTTCGTCTGTCTGTCTGTCTGTCTGTCTAATGTAAAGTTAATTTCTAAATATAATTGATCGTCTCTGTCTCTCTTTCTCCAGCCATCCATCCATCTATCTATCCATCTAAATAATGAAGTTGGATTCAGGTGAAGTTAGAGCCATTTTACAGGAAGGAAAAGAGAGTAAGAGAAGTGAGGGGAGGTAGTGGAACGGGTGAGAGGGAGTGGGGATGGTAGTGATGGGGGAGTGAGAGGGAAAGAGAAGAGAAAGTGAAGGAGAGAGGAAAGTGTGTGATGAAAAAATAAAGAAGAGGAGTAATGGAACAAAGACGTGGAAAAGGAGGAAGAAAATTATGTAGAGGAGAGGGAGCGAATAAAGGTAGTAGCAGAAGAGAAGATAAAGAGAAAATGAAGGAAATATGAAAAGGTGAAACAAGAATGGGATGAAGAACTTACAAAGGAAAGAAGAATTAGACAAACTAAGAAAGAATGCCCCAAGGGGAATATAAATGACGAAGAACGATGAAAAAATAGACATATAAGAAAGAAATAACGGAAGGTAAAGAAGAGAATTTAATAAATAATAACAAGAATATACAATAACAACACCCACCAGCTTGAGATATAAATATTCTTTCTTAATCCCATAGTGTAAGGCGAAAGTACTGAACTCCCTAAACTACCTAAAGTTACATCATAAATAACACAAACTTACTTTTGTTGGGACGGAAGAAAAAAAAACCGTACCAAGTCTGTTCCCAAATCCTTTTATGTGTCAGTAATTTCTATAGAATTATTCATGGTGTCTTAAACTTCTATGAGAAAGAAAAAATAATACTCAAATATTGTTGTTTTTTTCTGAGTCGCAGTAGAGTTTCACAACCCTAAACTTATTGTATTTTACCGTTGAGAAAGTTAACTTAATAGTGAAATATATTAACTAGGAGAGTCGTGGAAGATACTAACATGTCATTGAGACGACTGGGTAGTTTACGATAATTATATGGACGCTAACACCTGAATGCTGAGGAAAAATGAGTCTTTTTTACGATGATGACAAGTGTTAATATTACCTCTTGGGTGCTGAATGGAGGAATACTATTAGCTTAAGCATTTGCATCATAAACTATTTACCTATTATAGAACATCTGTACACATTCGGATTGGAAGGTGAATGCAAATATTTACCCAGTGCTGTTTAAATAGAAAGAAAACATCAACAAATTAAACACACGAGTAAGTACCAGACTCAAACACGTAATCAAATCACTTATTTATCAATGTAAGCTATAATAATCAGTTAAGAACACGAGGGTCATCACATCACATTACATATTTCAAAGGATACATTATATACCAAGAGCTTAATATCTAACTATGACTCCTTATGCAGATTAAGTTTCAAGACGGTGATAACCTTTACACTCTTAAACGTGATTCATTAATTGCTCTTTTGTCGTGTCTCACCTTATATTCTCACATTGTTTTGATACTTTGTCTTATTTCTCATCCTTCGTTCTCCTTTATCATGAAATATCAGTTGTCTTTCATTTGTATTTTTGAGCCAAACATCTTGAAAATTTGTAAGGAATATTGTTATGATATTTACCAGTGGTGGAGTAGCGTATGTGATGTTGATATTTATAGCCAAGGCCCTTTGTCCAAACTCTCTCTCTCTCTCTCTCTCTCTCTCTCTCTCTTGAACCTCCTAAGAGACGCCACAGGAAGTATCTCACTCTATCGTTAATAATCCTCTCCCACACACACACACACACACACCTACACGCCACAGTCTCCTAGATGGCGTTATGAGGATTCTGGGATAAGGTCTCGTTAAGTGCGGTGTGTGGTAGGGAAGGAAGATGTGTAGGCGAGATAGTTAGAAGGAACTTGGTATACCTGACCTTTTAATTAAAACTGTATCTGTGACTCGCAAGGGTCCCTCTTGGGAGTGTGTAGATGATGATGATGATGATGATGATGATGCCACCAGATTCTCTTGTTGTTAATGTTATTGATATATGTATGTCTGGTGATGATATATATATATATATATATATATATATATATATATATATATATATATATATATATATATATATATATAAAACAATTATATAATTTTACACCTATAATATATATATATATATATATATATATATATATATATATATATATATATATATATATATATATATATATATTTTATGAAAATCCACAATGTAAACGTGGATAAGATAAATCTTGATAAAATCACACGGGAAAATGGAAACAACGGAGTAGCCTCTCTCTGTCCATGTAATCCAGTTGCCTCTGAAGATGTCTTGAATAAAGACGAAATCTAAGGTACTCCGTTGTTTCCATTTTCCCGTGTGATTTTATCAAGATATATATATATATATATATATATATATATATATATAATATATATATATATATATATATATATATATGTAATAATATGTAATACAGTATATATACTTCATTTTTAGTCCATATAACACGCGGACTTTGAACAGTATATATAGATTATAGATAAAATATAACCAACACTAACGAATTTGGTAACGTTTCAACAATGATAATACGTATTGTTATCATCAGACCTAAAATAGATGAATAACATAAAAAATTTATATTTCAAGTAACAATTTCATCACAGGATTCATGAATACGTGTCCTCTCTATCCCTCTTCGTCAACCTAATGACATACGTGTTGAACTTTCCATAAGTAATGACTAGATTCAAACGTTACCATAAGGTTCAGCTGTTAATGACTGTTTACCTCTGATACTTACACAGAGGTTGATGGTGCAGCTGTAATGGGGTGTCTGTCCACTTAGATCAACTCGTCAATGTCTTTCTCTGTTATACCACGAAACAATATAACCCAGTGACTGTTTTCCTTGGTTTAAATTTATGTACACACGATACCTTGATGACACAATATATAGTACATTCTTAGTTATTTTTTGTAAACATTTAATATCAATAAATCATCTGTAACTAACAAATAAATCGACCTCCTTTACTTATCTCCAACACAATGGAAGCTTAGTACCAACTTCAGCCAGTAGGAATTATTATCATCAACTCAAACTATTTCATCTTGAACCATAATACTGCATCACATCTCTAATGGCTTTCCACAACTTGATACTCAGGGAAGCAGCTGCCAACTTACCTAACTCACTCTTAGTTGGTTACTATACTATTGAATATTGAGTTAAAATTGTCTAATATCCAGAGTTGATTATTAAGAACAGGTGATTTACTCTCCCAACTATTACATTCACCAATCAGGGACCATAGTTAGGTGTATAATCACCCCTTAATTACAGATATTACCATCTTCACTATTTGCCCCGACGATAAGAAACAGATTCGTTCACCACCTACAAGCCCAGCCTCACTCCCCCCACCTGTCGACTTCTCCATAGTAGTACTTTGCTTTTAATCGCTACTTAGTCACCCGAGTATATGAGTTTGAGCCATTGTGTGATGTTAGGAGTTTGTCCCTGTTTTAGCAATAGGTTTTTAGTATAATTTTAACCTATAGTAATTAGATTAT
>CAUDMG010002649.1:6977500-7015000 GCA_958450375.1 Homarus gammarus | reverse complement strand
CTTCCTTACTACCTTCTACCTCTCCTCCCACTCACCCCTCTTCTCCATCTCACCCAACCCCTCTTCACCCCTCCTCTTTCCCTCCCCCCTCACCCAACTACAAAAAATATTCAACAATAAAACTCAGAAATCATGAATACGACAAAGAACACAACATGAATACCTGTCTTGCATTTTTCCAGGTGTTGATTCTGTTTGCATAATATAGTTGCAGGCAGAACCGCGGACAGATCAACGTATTTCATTTACGTCTGAACACACAAACTCTTACCAACACTCACACCAGATCTACCCATTCAACTTTTAAATCCCTTGTCAACCTGTGTTCAAACCTCCCCTCCTCTCCCTCTCCCTCTCTCTCCCTCCCTCTCTCCCCCCCCCCCCTCATACACTCTCCACCGCTCCACCACACTCCGCCAAGCACACACTGTTCATCACCGAGTCCTCCTTCCTACCCACAACTACCACCATCCCTTCCCGTGTCTGACCAGTGAATGCACAACAACGGCAATTTACATGGAAATTAACCAAGCTAGTGTGTGGGGTTTTTTTTGGCTGTGGGTAGCCAACGTGGTGAAAAATAGGCAAAAAAAAAAGGCGAAAATTAAAAATGTCATTTATTTTTTAAAACATAAGGGAGTTGATTATATTTATTTTTTGTTAATGCATAGATGACCAGTGCGTGTTGTAGTGTCTGTCTGTCGGGAACTCAGATGGCAATTAAGATGGCAACTCAAATAGCAACTCAGATGGCAATGGCAACTTAAATAACAACTTAGATGGCAAGTCAGATGGCAACCTTGATGTGGTTAGCTTCTCTGGGGACTACCTGCGTCACGGTGGCATAAATATGTGTGTTCTGCCTGGTGTTCATGGTTCCCTGGAGAGTGAGGGAGGGAGGGAGGGGGTGAGGGGAGGGAGGGGGTGAGGGAAGGGGTAAGGGTGGGAGGAAGGGGGTGAGGGTGGGAGGAAGGGTGGGAGGGGGGAGGGAGGGAGGAAGGAAGGAAGAAAGGAAAGGAAAGGAAAGGAAAGAGGGAACAGAAAAGACGAACATTGCAAAATATACAAGAAAAATATCAAATTCTAAGAAACAGGAGAAGTGGGATGGAAAAGATGTTAATAACTGGAAGAAGAGGAGGAGGAGGGGGGGAGGGGGAGGGAAGGAGGCGGAAGAGAAGCGGAAGATTTAAGGGGCTATAAGAGAAAGCGTCTGACATTTGGGATTTAATTGGATTACTGATGTTCCATTAGTGGTGTGACTCTCCCGCCCAGTGCAAATACAGGCAAGGTGGAGGACGTCGAGTGGCTAGTAAGGATACACAGGAGGATAGGAAGGTTTAAAGACGCGTAGGATGTAGGATATAGAAGGATATACTATGGTTTCTAAGGCCATATGAGGCGAGGGATAGATACAGGTGGCTGAAGGAGGCTAAGAAGCTTGAGGATAGTAAAGGGGGATAGAAGAGGGGCGTAGACGGATAGAGGGGAGGCTAGACAAGAGGTTCAGTGTATCCCCTTTTCCTTCTCGATATAGCGGTCTCCTTCCCACCTCTCTCTACTCATCCCATCCCATCCCTCTCTCTACTACATTTCTATTGTTTATACCCTCTTCTGTCTCTCCTTCGTCCCCTTTCATTCTTCTTATCCCTCCTCTTCCTCCTTCGTTACACTTCCCTTCTCTCCTTTCATCATATTCCTTCTATGCCCCCAGGGAGCAGCGCCCCCTTATGGTCGTGTTGCGGTGAATACGAGCTGTCATTTGCGTGGAGAAACAGTCTCTTGAGTATTTCTGCTGGAGGAGGAGACAGTCTGTTGGAGGAGGAGACAGTCTGCTGAAGAAGGACATTTGGCTGAGCTACTCTACTGAAGGTGAAAATAATCAACTGATCATCTTCACTGCACAAATTATCCAATTTCCTCTCCTTAATCACCCAGCGAGAGACGACCAGAATAACCCACCGTGCTGACCACCGCCTTCAGGAACGACCTACCACCACCAAGGGAACGACCAACCACCCCCAGAAGGAGGTAAGCGATTGAGGATGCAGCGCCCTCCCCCCAGCCTCGCCTCCTCCCACTGACCAGGTCTGGGTAATTTCGTTTGCTTTGCTCGTAAACCCGATTAGTACCAAAACCCTCTGGAGAAGCTTCGACCAGTTCAGGATTTTGTTGAACCCACATCTCGACAGCCAGACTGACATAAGGTCACCCACGAACTAAAATAGCAATTGATGATTAAAAAAAAAAACAAGTGTCTCTGTTTCTCAGTAAAGATGCAGTATTAATTAATGAGAGCAAGGTGAAGAAAAACAAGAGATAAAAAAAAGTGGAAGAAAGCGAAAAGAGAGAAAGTTCAAGGATGGAAAACTTAAATAAGAAACAAGACAAACTGAGAAATGTTTCCTCTAAGACAAAAAGCGTCCAGCCAAATTATACGTCTGCAGAGTCCATAAAGGTATATAATTTCATATCATAATGGCCAACTTTAATGTTTAGTGTTCCTGAATATATCTCTTATCTTAAATTATCATATTCTACTATAACACCCTGGAGACTACGTGAAGTTTATGACAGGGATGTTATGAGAGTACTCGAGAATATTGCTGTACTGTTGGTGAGGTTAGGTTAGGTTAGGTTCGGGTTAGGTTAGGTTAGGTTAGGTTAGGTTAGGTTAGGTTATTAGTAGGTCCTAAACACAAGAGCTTAAACAAATGTAAAAAAAAAAAAAAATAGACTGACGATACAATTGTTATTTCATTCATTTGGTAAGTAATATAAGAAGTTACATATTTCTTTAAGGTTGAATAATGACTGAAACATCTTTAAAAAGTTATTGTATATAAGAGATACATTGGTTTCATATCACCTCTGTGCTGAAGCTAATTAGGGAAGATTGATGACCGCGGAGGGGCAGGTTGTTGACCCCGGCCCCACCTGCCAGGGGTAATTAGTCAATATGTGAAATTGATGAGAAAGGTAGTCAAGCAAACTCTGTCTTATTGCCCTTCTGCTTTTATTTATTTTTTTTGAAGAAATGTGATCCGAGGATTTTAGGTGCAATTGTTACACACACACACACGCATACACGCACACACACCACACACACACGCACACACACACAGTATAAATTCTAATGTTCCTTCAGGGTTGACCGAAAGTTGAAGAAATGACTTAAAAAACGGCTGAAAACAAACCTTATGAAGAACACAGGTAGAGACATCATCCCCTAACAGGCGGACACACGGCGGGGTTTTATTACTTTACATCCGGAAATTAATATAATTTTTCTTGTTGTTTCTTGACAGGATATTAATAATGATATTTTAACATGATAGAGTTGTTAAGATGTGTTAACTTGACTCCTGATTCTCTTTCTCTCGTGTGTGTGTGTGTGTGTGTGTGTGTGTGTGTGTGTGCTGTGCTGTACTGTATTGTACTCATGTTCGTCACGGTTAGATATATTTTATATTGGAAAATACAGAAACAATTTATATTTTCCGCCACTTTTTCAACAAGCTCCGTGCATTAATATGATTAAAATTTGTGTATCTAATAAAACTGGGGAGTCATGACGTACTTATGTTTTGTTAAAATGTTAATTTCCCTGAGGAGGAGCAGCGATATTGACGCCCCTGGACCTGCTTCTTCACTCAGGGCGCCTGGACAAGGTAGGCTACATATAATATATTATATCTAATATATATGTTTAAAAAATATATAAAATATTCTTTAAGTAAGTAGTTTTTACAAAGTCATTTTTTAAAGTGCTTTGCTCGGTGGTGGAAAAATACATATTAAATATCATGAAATATATCGCTTGGTGTAATTCCCGGGAGTGGTCACGTTGTAGTATAATGTGTGTGTGTGTGTGTGTGTGTGTGTGTGTGTTCCTGCTGCATGAACACTTACTGAATGAAGGTACACGGTGTAGCACTGTGTAGAGTGTGGCACTGTATTACCGAGTTAGTGCCATCCAGTTCCACAGTGCCACTCATAAATACCGACCCAATTCTGCCATTTACACCTGGTTAATTACGCAATTTACACCTGGTGATTGAGAGTTCGCTATTTTCCCTTCATACACACGACCATCTCCACCTGCAAACTTCCCCTGATCATTTACATTTGTTTATTTACTCCTACTCACTTTCACCTCACCATTTACACCACACCTGTCACACCTGATCACTATATATGACTTAAATAGAACTGATCATTTACAACTGTTCATTTATGCTCGACTGTTTAAAGGTCACCATTCACAATTACCTGTTTTATCGGCCAAGTTTACATTTTATCACTCGTAGTTAGATAATTATATATACGTAACTATATCTATCACCCCATTAACCCGATCACCTTTATTTAACCATTTTATATAACCATTTACAGCAGGTTGGTGAATGTTCCAATAGTGTTGCCAAGGACGCTCTAACAGTGTTGCCAATGTCATTCTAATAATGTTACAAGTTTATCTCCGGCAGTTTAATTAGATGACCCAAGCAGTGTTACCTGCGTCGCTCCTGCACCATTAATGAAGTGCAAATTAATGAGGCTACCAGCGTTTGGTGGTGAAGGAGAGGCAGTTGACGCCCTTCCTATGTGTGTGTGTGTGTGTGTGTGTGTGTGTAATACGAATAGAAATTTACAGACATACAGAGAGAGAGAGAGAGAGAGAGAGAGAGAGAGAGAGAGAGAGAGAGAGAGAGAGAGAGACTTAAGATCTTCTCACGTGAAAAAGTCATTAGAATCACTCAGTCATACAGTATAGTATTAGGTTAATGAAAGGCACTTGAAGCAGACTAGAATTATCACGTCACACCCGAGAGCGCTGGTGTGAGAGGAAGGATCTGCGTGTATCAAGAGAGACTACGATGATTAAGTCATATCTCAGTACACTGGGAGAGGAGGTAAGATCCGTCTATTTCAAGGAGAGACTAGACTCATATCTCACTGAGGCAGGAAAGGCGTCGGTCTTAGCTGGGCATCGCGAACATAACAAACAAGGTGAGGGAATTACTGAACGAGCGGTCTCTCTCTCTCTCTCTCTCTCTCTCTCTCAAACGTTCCTCACAACGAAGTACTTCCGCAGACACACACACACACACACAACATAAACTAAAGAGTCCACATTCATTCATCCAACTAGACTCTTTTACAAGTTTCCGAGGGGTTAAAAAGATATAAACAGAAATGTGTTAGGATTTACCTTTTCCCGTGGGCGGTGTGCCGGTGGGCGGAGAGCTGGTGGGCGGGGAGCTGGTGGGCGAGGAGCAAGTAGGCGGGGGGTTGGGAGCTGGTAAGGGGGGGGGGGGGGGTAGCTAGCAGGGGCGGTAATGCTCTTGACACCAAAGTCTTGTCAACGTGAAGCTCTAAAGTGGTAGTGGACAAGTAAATTCCCTTCTCTTCTGGAAAACTGCCACTTCACGCACCACCCACACGCGACTTATTGAATAAACAAGAGAAGCTCTCAGGGCTATAGGTCTCCGTGAGGCTTTCTAGAATGGCTACACTGACCTTGATATTGTGTCGAATGTTTCAAGGAGTCAAATCACATCGTTCCTCATTGTCATCCCATAATTGCGTTGTTCTCTCTCCTGTAACTCGTGTTAATGCCAGTCAGGACACATCCATTTCCCTTTGATATATTTTAACAATATATGAACGGAAGATGTGTATAAAAAAAATCATGTTGAATTGGCCTCTGTATACAAGGAGACAATGCGGCCAGTCACAGCTAGATGAACTGAGGGTACCCTGGCAGCGAACCAACGACCCATAGGACAGGAGGCGAGAATTGTATCTACTCAGCCATGGCACTCATTGTTAACTTATATGAATGACTAACAACCCAATTTGATGATATTAATAAGGTCCTTATGAGGCTAAACTTGAGAGAGAGAGAGAGAGAGAGAGAGAGAGAGAGAGAGAGAGAGAGTGTTCTTCCTCCCGGTTCAGACACACCCACACCCACACCCATACCCACACCCACACCCATTCCTCCACATGGCTCGTCTAAGGGTGTCATCGAGAGGTAAAATGGCCTGATGTGATTGGTTGATTACATTACTACTCTTCCCCCTGGAGATAAAGAGACAGACTGTGGGATTCGGAGAGACGGGAGAGTGACAGAGAGACAGAGTGACAGACAGACAGACAGACAGACAGACAGACAAGATAAGTAAAGAAGGATATAAAAGGTGTGTGTGTGTGTGTGTGTGTGTGTAAAACTTAATGTAGTTTACACCAATTACGACCCCAACGACTCTGAAGGTTCACCATAATACGACCCTACATATACACCATAACACGAGCCTGAAAGAACAACATAATCCCTTTTGCAATATGGGGTAGCGAGGTCATGGTTGGGTTTGTTCTGTCTGACTCACGTTACGACTTTTTATGATTATGTAGATACAGGTGTGAGGAGGACCTGTAATAGTCACCTTGAGGAGGACCTGTAATAGTCACCTTGTGGAGGACCTGTAATAGTCACCTTCTGGAGGGCGTGTGATAGTCACCTTGTGGAGGGCCTGTAATAGTCACCTTGAGGAGGACCTGTAATAGTCACCTTGAGGAGGACCTGTAATAGTCACCTTGAGGAGGACCTGTAATAGTCACCTTGAGGAGGACCTGTAATAGTCACCTTGAGGAGGACCTGTAATGGTCACCTTGTGGAGGACCTGTAATAGTCACCTTGTGGAGGGCGTGTAGGTATAGATAGATAATGAAGGTGACTCAACACTCTCCCTCACACAAAAGATTCCCATTATCTGATCCATTGAGTCGACATTGTGAGTCACTGTCGCTATCTTTGTCATCTGAGTCGTTATTCTTGTCTGAGAATTTGTATTTTTTTCGGTGGCTCATAAAATTGTCACCGCGTTTGTCGACTCTTTTTTTCCCCTCCCTCTACTGTCCCCTCCCTACATCACGACTTGCTTATAAAGTTACTGTCCTGGTATATCAAAGTTATTGTCCTGGTATATCAAAGTTACTGTCCTGGTATATTAAAGTTACTGTCCTGGTATATCAAAGTTACTGTCCTGGTATATTAAAGTTTCTGTCCTGGTATATTAAAGTTACTGTCCTGGTATATTAAAGTTACTGTCCTGGTATATTAAAGTTACTGTCCTGGATAACGAAAGTGTATATTGTATTCCAAGGACCTTCTATACTGGCCGATCTATTCAGCCATTATACACTCAATACTGTATGAATATTAATTTCGTTATACACTGAATACTTTATAAATAATTAATTCCTTATCCGTTTATCAGGAATCAATTTTTTTAGAACACTACAGTTTTCCGAAGGTTAAAAAATGTCGAAATTTATCTACATTGTTCAATATTTTTTCCCTAGGCGTTTTTTTTTGGGAGGGGGGGGGGGTATAAATAAATAAATAAAACCGTTTCAATTTCCATTTTAATTTGAGACCTGACATTCGCGGTACTACTATGAAGCCTTGGAGCGACTCACTTAACTGACTATATTAAGTGATCAAGTTATTACTCTAAGTGTTCGTTGAGTCATTAGTCTTATTGATCTACTTGTTGATATAATGTCTTAATATGTGTCAGGTGAGTGGGTTATGGTTATTGGTTTATGGTGTGGGCGTGGTGGTTGATGGTGGCGTGGCCGGTGATAGTGGCGTGGCGGTTGATGGTGGTGTGGCTGGTGGCGTGGATGACATATGGATAAGGTGTGGACGTGACAAGAAGGTTTAGAGGCACAGGTGTGGGATGTGGTCTGGTGTGTACAGGTGGGGAGGGGGTGTTGGTGGAGCCTGGAAACCTAGCGACGCCTCTCATACACACACGCACACGCACACACACGCACACACACACACACACACATAAAAAATACGCACACAAACACACACACACATAAAAAATACGCACACAAACACACACTTAAAATATTCGTACACACACACGCAGACACAGACATACACACACATCCCTGGGAATTAGCATGTGAGATCAAGCACAGGACCATGAATATTCACGAGGGTGTTGTCTAGTAGAGAGGTGGTGTCGGCCGTCACACCACGTCATCCCGGGTGTAACGTGCGGCAGTGTAGCAAGTCACGCGTGAGGAGTAAGTGTAGGCAGGTCAGCGTCGTGTAGGTGTCACTTTAAACAACCTAACTCGTGTCGGGTGTCGGACATGACAGCCTAAACAGCCTCAGACAACCCAATGTGTTGTGAGTGTCTCCTTGAGTAACGTAACACACGTATGGTGTCACATCTGACATTCTCTCTCAGACGCCTGACACGTAAAGGAACAGTTCGGTGTCATGAGTATATTACCCACATGTAGTGCTCGTTCTCCTCTCACGGTGATCCTCTCAACCGCCCGGCTGATGATCTGGCGGGTGGGTGAAGCTATACTCGGCACGATAGCTCATCATAGCCTCATTTTAGTCATTTACGGCACTCTTGAAAGTATGGCATTTGTGGGTCGCCATACTTGGCACCTGAGTTCATGCTGGCTGCCTGGCGCTGTCTCACAACACGTGTGGGGTCTCATAATTGACACATTCGCCTATAGTAGGCAAGTGACAGTGTCAAATGTGTTACTCTAAGCGCCGTGACGTGTGAGGGGTTCCATACTTGACACCTTACCCCTGGTGGCCGCCTGGCAAAGATCCATCAACATGAATAATAGCAAGGTGAGGTGCGGACGCGGGAGGCCGCAGGCGGGGGTTGCGTCATCAGGCCAGCTGGGCCACTGCGACGACGCCCTCCACTAATCGATGATTCACCCCACGTCCCCACCGGATTTTCATCCACTTTATCCAACTGTTGGACGGTATTCGAGTTCTGGAGGCCATGAATGGGGGGAGTCCGAATGTGATTTGACTGTCGGGATGGCGTGAGGGCGTTAAGGGCGACAGAAAGGAGAAGGTTGTATTTTGTGACGCAGACGAGTGTGCATTTTACAAGAGTTTACCCCGGAATACTGTAAAGAGAACCCTGTTTTCTGTAATGATAGAAACGGAGGAGAGAGAGAGAGAGAGAGAGAGAGAGAGAGAGAGAGAGAGAGAGAGAGAGAGAGTGTGTCGATGACCTTCAACACGAAAGGGGGAAGGAAGCAGGTGTGAGTGTCTCCAACAAAGTCACCTAACAACTATTGACACATGCAGAACATTCCCTGGGTGTTGTATGTCACTGGTTGTGGTGAGAGACAACCTGGAGGATAGGGAGATGGGAGACAGGAGTTGGTGAGTGAGCAGGGGATAGGGAAGGAGTAGGGAGGGGGATGGGGGTGAGGTGTTTGCGGAGGGATGTTGAGGAAGAGGAAGTTATTGGGGGGGGGGGGGGGAAGGAGGGGCTTGCCGTGGGATGAAAAATGTTGGGTTTTGTTAAAGGTTGACAGACGTAAATGTAGATATTAATATTAAACACAATAATAATAATAATAATAATAATAATAATAATAAGACAGTTTGAGAAATGAAGCCAATGGACCTTGATCGAAGTGTTTAACCAATAAGATGAGAGAAGAGGTAAAAGGCTTCAAGGTAGTTCGGTCATGTGGTGTGATGAGAGGACGAGGAGATGATCAAAAGAGGAAGAAGATCAAGAGGATGAAGACACGGGTTAAGGAGAGGTGTGGGCGTGGTTAAGGAGAGATGTGGGCGTGGCTGAAAGAGACAGGAAAAGATCGAGGAGGAGAGTGAAGGAAGAAGCTGATGGCTTGAGGAAAGTGACAGCGACGGATTCAAGAAACATTCGTAACCTTTGGTAATGGTGGTGAAGAAGAAGGAAGAAGGAAGAAGAAAGAAGATAGAAGAAAGAAGAAGAAATAAGAACTAATAAAAAAAAAAGAAAAACGAAGAAAGAAAAAAGAAGAAAGAAAAAAGAAAAAAAGAAAAAAGAAAAAAGAAAAAAGAAAAAAGAAAAAGAAAAAAAAGAAAAAAGAAGAAAGAAGTGAGCCTGATTAATTTAATATGATCATCGACTGTTTAGCTGATCAATAAAACATAACTAAGCTGATCGTAACTACAGGAACAAAACTGAATCCAGAGAACTATCGTAAATCAAATTTCCTGTAACATGGGATGAGGGATCTTATCTTTGTGCAGTAGAGTCTCAATGCAATTACGAAGCCATTTGGCCTCCATCTTTTTGCATTAGCTTAAGTGAGCTAGGGAAGGAAAGTTCTAGCGTCACCTGAAACAAACAAAATACGTCTAATATTTCGTATTTCTGAGATATATTTGGGGAGATAAAAGGTTAACAAGACATTTTGTTTGTTTTTCACATTAATTTACTATACCTGAGTGAATTATGTTCCATCTCTCTCACACTCACTCACACGCACTCACACACACACACATTCGTAACCCATTCCCCAAATATGTAACTGTATATTTTCAGCCTTCTGGCTGCCAAGCTCTTTCAATAAACCGTTAATTATTATTATTATTATTATTACACACACACACACACACACACACCAAATTCTCAACGAGTATCATTCCAAGTGTTTACTCCCCGACACACACAAGCACACCACAGGCAGTTTACCCTTGACCCAATTTCACTATACTTGCGCCTTACCTGTGATAATCAGGTGTAATTAGAGAGGAGTGTGTGGAGGTGGGGAGGGAGGAGGGATGAGTGTGTGTGTGTAACTCTCTCTCTCTCTCTCTCTCTCTCTCTCTCTCTCTCTCTCTCTCTCTCTTTTTGTTTGAATAGAATGGCATCAAATTATTTCTCACTACAATTTTATAACAATTTAATTTTCAAAACTTTCTCACTATAACTCAACTATCACAACATATCTCACAAAATCTCTAAATACAATATGACCATTACAGTATTTCACATGTAAATTTATTCCCTTTTATCTCACCTTGAAATCACCGCCAAACACAGGTAAACACATCTCAGGGGACCCACAAGAATGAGTTCATTAATGAAAAATACCTGTACCTTGACGCCCGAGTGTTTACAAGCCACCCTACCAAGTCAACACTTCACTCTCTCAATGGCTACAGCAAAGGAAGAACAAATATTTACTTTTTTATTATTTTTTATTCTCTTCAGCCCTACGTTAGTGAGGTAGATGGTCTTTGGGGTTGTGTGGAGAGGAGGAATGAGCTTTGTGGTCTTGTGGTATTAAAGGGAAGTTAGTGGTGTTTTTTTAATGTGTTTTTTTTGTGTGTGTAAAGAAAGACCATTTTAGGATTAATGTCTTACTGTTTGTTTTAACTCTCGTGGTGTTGGGATTCTGTTAACTTTTTCAGTCCTCCATACTATCATCCTCTATCCTCCTCCATTATTCCTAAGCCATCCTTCATATTCCTCCACTATCCTCCACTATCCTATTATCCACCATCCTCCAATATCCTCCACTACCCTCCACCATCCTCCACTACCTTCCACCATCCTCCACCATCCTCCACTACCCTCCACCATCCTCCAGTATCCTCCTCCATCCTCCACTACCCTCCACCATCCTCCACTACCCTCCACCATCCTCCACTATCCTCCACCATCCTCCACTACCCTCCACCATCCTCCACTAATCCTCCTTCATCCTCCACTATCCTCTCCGCTCTTTCCACCTACGAGTAAGCTTCTCTTCCTTGACTGTCTCCACCTTGTCCTTAGTTCTACTCCTCTCCCGTACCTCTGTCATCTCCGCCCGCCAGAATTTCCTTCATTATTGTTCAAACGTTCCAACACATTACCTCTCCTCTACCACTCACAAGAAGTAACAAGGAACGCGCTACTGGGTACAATTAGTTGGTAGTTAAGTTTGGTTTGGTAACTCCACGTACACAAACTCAAGCAACAACATTCTTATATACGAACAAACAGACGCACAAACGGACGGACGGACGGACAGACAAACGGACAGACGCTTGCTGGTCTTCCTATGGATATGAATGGAGGAAAAAAAAAATAGTAATATCTTTATGGGATTATATTAACTCTTTGAAGACGATGGTTTAAGCTGTAGATGTTAGATCAATATTCTCGAGGGGGTTAAACCATCTTCGTTCTTAAGGGGGTTAAACCATGATCCTTAAGGGAGTTAATTAATAATTTTCAAGGGTTTTATTCATCATCCTTAAAAAGATCCAATCCTCATCATCAATAAAAGGTTTAACCACAATCCTAAAACAAAAAGTTAAACCTCTCTTTAAGGGTTTAATTACCACAACTCATAGCGCTAATGTTCTCTCCTCCGGCGCTAATATCTCAACTTATTTCCGTAGTCATGAGGAACCGTAAGGAAGGAGAGAGAGATAATAGAGGATAATAAAGGGGGTGAGAATGAAGCAAGCGAGAGAGAGAGAGAGAGAGAGAGAGAGAGAGAGGGTCCACGTAATGAGGTGCGTGCGTGCGTGCGTGCGTGTGTGCGTGTGTTTTAACATTTTCCATGTTTACATTTGTATTTTTTCTTTCTTTGAATCTTCTTCTTATTCCCATATCGCCCTCCTGCTCTCTCTCTCTCTCTACTTCCCTCTTACTCACCTCTCTCTCTCTCTCTTTCTCTCTAATTCCCTCTTCTCACCCCTCCCCTCTCTTCCTCTATCGTCAGGCTGGGCGTTGCAACAATATCCGGCCATCTCCTACCTTGCATAATCTTACCATACAGATCAGGGGTGCAGCGGCAATGTTGCAGAGGAGTGATGGGGGGAGGGGGTTGAGAGTGGGGGAGTGAAGGGTAGGGGTGAGAGGGAGGGAGTGAGAGGGAGGGGTTGGGGAGGGAGGGTCTCTCAACAAGATTCTGTTCATACGAGGGAAAATTTCTCTTGTTTCTACTTATCAGTTTTCCTTCTTCTTTCTTCTTCTCTTTATCTCATTTTTTCTCATTCTGTTTCTTTCTCCTCTTTATTTTAGTTTTCTTATTCTCCATCTTTTTTCTCTAACTCACTTTTTTCGTAATTGTTTTGATTGTCTATAATTCCTATTCTTCTTTCTTCATCTAGTTTTCTCTTGTTATTCGTTATATGTCTTTTCTTCGCTCTATATCATCTCCTCCTTCATTTCTTCTCTCATATCTCTCCTTCTTTCGCTTTCCTCTTCTTCTCTTCCTTATTACCTCCCTTATCAACTTCCTTTGTGTTCCATATGTTATCTTCTTTCCTTATCTGTCTTCCTTTCCTTCTAATTATCATTTTTATTCATCTCTCCTTGTACGTTTTCAGATCAATGGTCCGGCTTAATCCCTCTTTGGTGTGTGAGTGTGTGTGTGATAGATACAGACACACACACACACACGCACACACACACGCAGACGCACACGCACACAGGCAAAGGGAAGAGAGGACTCCGCATGACGTTCCCCTTTACATACAACAACATACCCTTGGCCACAAGTTAAATAATTTCCGACATAAATTAACTAGGTCCTGCCTCCCACCCCACCCCCCTTCGTTCTGGTGTGAGCTAATTGATTTACGATCCTCTCTCTCTCTCTCTCTCTGATCTATCCCTCAAGCGCAATGATTATGAGGGTAGAGCAGAAACTAAGGTTGATATAAGGTAAAAAATATCATTGTTTTAGTAGTGAGTGTGAGGACTGGACTGGGTATGTCAGTTTAAAGTGTGATTTTTATCGTAATATCATTAGTGTTATTAAGCTTTGTATGTAAAGCTTAAGTTAACAGTGATGGAGATCCAGATAATGACATTTAAGCTTCGTAACTTAAAAGTCTGTGATTATATATTACAGCGACTGGGGCAAGCTCACCTTCCTCTACCGCTGCAGGATGATTTTTAATGTTATTTTTTTTTTTGTTCTACGCTACATAATACAGGAGGTACAGTAGTGTCTACGCTGCAGTCGGTGTGTCGATGGGTAATTCAACAGTGGCTCGGAGATGAGGTAGGTGAACCATGAACATACTCGAAGGGTAAGGAACCAGGCGGAATAAATCATATCTCTTCTTCTCCTTCTCTCTCCTAAATCCAGAGAAATTTAGTCACACACGCGTAAAGATGTTCAGCCTTACTCTATTACCCATCAAGTGTTTGTGTATCTCTCGTCTAGAGCTAAAGGTAATCTAATTAATAATCATTGTTATGTGTTCGCTCCTGGTTGGATTGTTTAAGTACCTTTGTTATGTCACCTTTGTTTAGCCCTGACTTCCATTTATACACCTTGATCACAGCGCCCCTCACTCTACGTCTCTCGAGGGAGTGCAAATTAAGATGCTTTAATTCGTGTGTGTGTGTGTGTGTGTGTGTGTGTGTGTGTGTGTGTGTGTGTGTGTAATGCTTAAAACGGATCCTTTTGTAGGGATGAGAGACGAGGTTGAATCATAAATGTAGGTTCGAAGCCTCTTTATGTGGATCTGTTAACGCATGACGCGGTTCCTTGGTGTGGATGAAAGGCGAGGTGGATATTGAAGACCAGGGTTCGACGATGACGTTCCCTTGTGAGCGAGACACTCCTTCATATTGATACTCAGGTGGAGTCCAGGGGATTTATCTCCTCTCATTTATGCACCGATGACAAAACCTTCTGAAGATGAGAGAGCAATGGTGGTGGTGGTGGTGGTATTGTTGTGTGGTAGTTGTGGTAGTGATGTTGGTAGTGGTGGTGGTGATGGTGGTAGTAGTAGAGGTGGTAGTGGTAGTGTTGTTGGTAGTGATGGTGGTGATGGTAGTGGTGGGTGGTAGTGGTAGTGTTGTTGGTAGTGATGGTGGTGGTAGTAGTGGTGGTAGTAGTGGTGGTAGTGATGTTGGTAGTGGTGATGGTGGTGGTAGTAGTGGTGGTAGTGTTGTTGGTAGTGATGGAATGGAGGAGTGTACCTTGAGCCTTCCTACCTGGCAGTTCACATCAATTACACACTGCCAGGTAACACATCACATGTTATTCCTCTACTAAACGGCGATGAAAACACACACACACACACACACCTCTCTTACCTAATGACGCACACTAATTACGGTCTCCCAGGTGACATCGAAGAAATTTTGCTCATCATTCAACATGTTAATTGATGATGGTAATAAAAAAACCCTCATTAATGCATACGAACTTCAGAAAAAATAAGGATTATACTTTCATTTGGTTTGATTAGGTTAGGTTAGATTAGGTTAGCTTAGGTCAGGTCAGGTCAGGTCAGGTCAGGTTTAATTTCGTTTATCATCGACTTTAATGATGTATCCACGAGCGAGAAAAAAGCGATCAAGGTTTTTTCTTCTAAACTTGAATAATGAATGAAATGAATATGTCCATGGAAGCAATGTATAATATTTTTCACAGTCGAACAATAATTATATCCAGGTAGTCCACTCTGCGGTTTATTCCTCCTGGTTATGTTAGGTTCTAGTGACGTATAAAGCAGTTTAAAATATGAAGTTTTTAACCATTACAAATACTGCCTACTTCCCTCTCATATTTCTCGATTAAAAAATTTCGTGAATTACCTGTCACAAAAATTTTAGTATTAAGAAAGAAAAATTAAATCTATAGGTAGACTGACGTAGTGTACAGGTGAGTTGATCATCTATGACTTACCTATGGACATGACCTTAATTAGAACAGGTGAAGGACATGTACAACTAAACAAGCTGTCAGTTCTGTCTTTATAAATGTCACTGGTGAATTGGATGACTCTTGTAGGAGGTTAGTTAATTAACATCTAATTATCTGCATAGTGGAGACTATACTCGCTTTTCTTGACTGACATACTAATTAATTTTTTTCCGTTTTTGGTTTGAGAGGAAGACATCTTAGGGAATGTTTGTCACTTCATTTTCCCTGCCAACTACAAGCTTTATTTTGTGTTGTTTTGGCCTGCCTCTCACTTCTCCCCACCAATCCCCCAAATCTCCCTGCCAACCTCCCTCTCTCTCCGGACTTCTATCCTAGCCACACACTAACTGATCACTCAAATGTATTTTCTTGTCATAATAAATCATAAAACAGACGTAATAAATACGTATTGTTTAATGCTAATCACTCGGTATAATGAAGGGATGAACCTGTGACCACGCGTGGGAACTGACTTAATAACGTAGCCTTAAACTTAGTGCTTTGTTGATTAGATTAACCTAAGTTTGCTTTGCTTAATAGATCAGGATGGCAAGTTAGAGTGTTGTGTTATCAAATTATCTCCTACCTCTCCCACCTGTAATTAGAGCACTGTCTGTCTGTTAGTGATGAGAGAATAAGGTTTTGTCTTGCTGATATATATATATATATATATATATATATATATATATATATATATATATATATATATATATATATATATATATATATATATATATATATAAAGGAAATAAATATGCAGAGTCAGCATGACGTGGCAAATAATATAGAAAACCCACAAAAAATACATATTTTTATAAATTTTTTATAGGACCAAATTCCATTAAAAATAGATAAAGGAAGTCGTATGAAACTCACTAAATGAACAACATCCTGTTATGTGAATAATGGAGACGATTTTAGCCTTGAAAACTTGTAGAGTGAGAGAGAGTGTGTGTGTGTGTGTGTTTTACCTATCATCATCACCATTCTATTACCAAATAGGCTCTCTCTCTCTCTCTCTCTCTCTCTGACTACCTTCTCACTCTTTCTATACGTTTGCAAATATTCTCTCTTTTATTGTCCCCTTCTCTCTCTTTCTCTCTTTATTTATTCTATCGCCCTCCCACGCTCTCTCTTTTCTCTGTGACTGTCTATTCCTCCCCTCCGTTTGTATTTTTTGCCAATTATTGCGCTTATCCAGCCTGGCAGCGAGGTTTAACAGGGTTGGGGGAGTGACCCAGTGGACACACACACACAGTAATGGACTTCTAGCGCACGCAGATACCCTTTATGGACACAAGGGAGCGAGGGGGGGATGGAGAAAACTAAAACAAGATAAAAACAATCGGGTTATTTTCTTTATATGAGAGAGAGAGAGAGAGAGAGAGAGAGAGAGAGAGAGGCTGTGTGCAGGGGTGTGTCCAGATATGGTCACATAACCTTGGAGGTCGTAGCAATACTCAACATAACGCATAAACACCTGTCGTCGCCTAAACACCTGTCGTCGCCTAAACACCTGTCGTCACCTAAACACCTGTCGTCACCTAAACACCTGTCGTCGCCTAAACACCTGTCGTCTCTTAAACACCTGTCGTCTCTTAAACACCTGTCGTCTCTTAAACACCTGTCGTCTCCGAAACACCTGTCGTCGCCTAAACACCTGTCGTCGCCTAAACACCTGTCGTCTCTTAAACACCTGTCGTCGCCTAAACACCTGTCGTCGCCTAAACACCTGTCGTCTCCTAAAGACCTGTCGTCACCTAAACACCTGTCGTCTCTTAAACACCTGTCGTTTCTTAAACACCTGTCGTCGCCTAAACACCTGTCGTCGCCTAAACACCTGTCGTCGCCTAAACACCTGTCGTCGCCTAAACACCTGTCGTCGCCTAAACACCTGTCGTCTCTTAAACACCTGTCGTCGCCTAAACACCTGTCGTCTCTTAAACACCTGTCGTCGCCTAAACACCTGTCGTCTCTTAAACACCTGTCGTCTCTTAAACACCTGTCGTCTCTTAAACACCTGTCGTCGCCTAAACACCTGTCGTCTCTTAAACACCTGTCGTCGCCTAAACACCTGTCGTCTCTTAAACACCTGTCGTCGCCTAAACACCTGTCGCCTCTTAAACACCTGTCGTCTCTTAAACACCTGTCGTCGCCTAAACACCTGTTGTCTCTTAAACACCTGTCGTCTCTTAAACACCTGTCGTCGCCTAAACACCTGTCGTCTCCTAAAGACCTGTCGTCACCTAAACACCTGTCGTCTCTTAAACACCTGTCGTCTCTTAAACACCTGTCGTTTCTTAAACACCTGTCGTCTCCTAAACACCTGTCGTCGCCTAAACACCTGTCGTCGCCTAAACACCTGTCGTCGCCTAAACACCTGTCGTCTCTTAAACACCTGTCATCGCCTAAACACCTGTCGTCACCTAAACACCTGCCGTCGCTTAAACACCTGTCGTCGCCTAAACACCTGTCGTCACCTAAACACCTGTCGTCTCTTAAACACCTGTCGTCTCTTAAACACCTGTCGTCGCCTAAACACCTGTCGTCTCTTAAACACCTGTCGTCGCCTAAACACCTGTCGCCTCTTAAACACCTGTCGTCGCCTAAACACCTGTTGTCTCTTAAACACCTGTCGTCTCTTAAACACCTGTCGTCGCCCTAAAGACCTCTCCTGTATGACCTTCAGTGTAAATGTGTTTTTGTTTAATCCTGTTTTATAATTTTCCTTAAGTAGATATAACAAAAAGACCTTATTTCATGCCTCGTTTATTCCTGAGAGGGGGAGAGAGAGGGAGGGAGAGGAGGAGAAAGGTAGAGAAAGAGAGACAGACAGACAGAGAGAGAGAGCAGGAGGGAAAGAAGTAGAAAGCGAGAGAGGAGGGGAGAAAGATAAAAAGACAGAGAGAAAGAGAAAGTGAGAGGGAGGTAGAAAGGGAGAGAGAATCAAAACAAATGTAGCTCCCTTCTTCGTTAATGTATCCCAACCATGTGTTTGGAGTAGTGGAATCATGGTGCTGGAGAGGTGAGGTTAACCTTTATGTACCTGTATATGGGAGGTGTACCAGCTGCTAGGTGTAACTGGATGGACGCCTAACCTAACACGACATCCCATTTTGTGTTAAGACATAATAACTACTTTAATATAGAGTAAACATGAGGAAATAAACGCCCATGGGAAATAAGACGAGACGTGATCCTTCCTTCCTGGAGTCTCGAGCCGGAATGACCAGCCAGTGTAGCCGAGACCTCCCCCTCTGTGACGTCACTAGCCCGGGGCGTGACGTCATGAGGCGGGGTCTGTCAAGCTGCGCCCCCGCCTCTCTGATCTTATCTCTCCTTTACCCAAGTTGGTCTTTTACCTGGACCAAATATATGTCTCTGACTCGCCTGGCCTTGAGGAACTGTATGGCATGGCCTCTGTCTACCTTTATATTACATTTTATAATTTCATAACTCATACGTGTGTGGGTGGGGGGGGGGGGGGGGGCTCACCGTGGCTCTAATGGCTTCCTTATATCATAAGGTTTATTAGGTAAGGTTTCAGTAACTTCATTTACCGTCATAACAGTTTGCCCTCCTGACACGGTTAAGCTAACCCAACCCAACCCAACCCAACCCAACCCAACCCAACCCAACCCAACCCAACCCAACCCAACCCATCCCATCCCAACCCAACCCAACCCCTAGACTCAGTACTTGGAGTGACCAGTGAGTGTAAGTAAGGACACTGTCTAGACAAAAGGGCAGAGCAACACACAAACAACTGTCCATTTGGTGTTTCCCTTTAAGGCACTAAATCCACATACGACTGAGGGGATTTCACGTTAGTTATTTTTAGAGTTATTCTTTTTTGCATACAATTGTTCAACGATATTCAGAGTACCACTATCTCGTTAATATTTCGCTATACTCTTCGTTTAGTCGTTCATATTGCACTTTTTGGTGAACAGTGTATAATGTAATTTAAATATTTGTTATGAACACTGTATGAATTCTAGATATTTTGGGAAGGAAAGTGAAAAAAGAATGAAATGAAACACGATAATCACTTCTTCATTCTCAGTGTGAAAGAAGTAGTGATATTTCATCTCTTCATAATAAACTGTTTTATTTAATCTTTAAGGAAACAAGTATTTGGTCATCTCTGAGACCTCCAAGAAGTGAATTTGATTACGGTAAAGAGAAGCTGCTGGAAACACAATAACCACACCCTGAGTTAGTGAGGTGTGTGAGTGAGTGTGTGTGTGTGTGTGTGTGTGTGTGTGTGTGTGTCATCCAGATCCCTAGTAAACAGAATTAAATTACATATACTGTATAAACCTGTCCATAGATTCACACCTTCTGTGGGGATTAAACATAGTGATAATAAGATAAAATACAAATGCGCAAAGAGCAAAAATAAATGATAAAGTAGGGTGTAGAAGAGAACATAAGGAAGAGTCTTTAACATGAAGAAAATTAGTGATAATCAAGAGGAAATTGAGATGAGGAAGAATTTTAGAAGAAGGTCAATTGGTAGTAGGTTGAGGTGGACAGGACATGTACCTGTAGAATATGGTGATGTAGAGACCTGAGGAATGTGGAGAGAGATAGAGGAAGATGGATGGTAATAACAGAGGAACGGCATTGATGGTGTGGGAGTGTGGCGTTGATGTAGAGAACAGTGTTGATGACCATGATACACATATGGCGCATTATATGTATGTATGTGTATGTATAAACTCCACAACCCTGTTACATGTGATTACTGTACTATGAAATTTATTTACACAACAAAATTACCCTCGCCTTCTCTCGGGTTAAGTATACACTGGATAACCTTGACTGTCACGGTCTGCCCTCCCTGACACGGGTAACCACCTCCCCCTTGTAGTATGTGGGTAAAATTTCACGTCTCTAACTGCTTCCTTTTTGGAGCTATGGCTGGAACAGAGAGAGAGAGAGAGTCACAGCCAGTCATATCTTTTTTTTTAATTCACTAGTCTAACAATCTGTCTTGTACAAAGATGTGTTTTGAAATAAAAAACCTAATACGAGTCCTGTGAGTCACTCCAGAGGCTTTTTGTTAAAACGACCTCCAGGTGACGTCTTTGGGAGCCCGTCCACCGCTCACATGTTTCTGTTGCTGAAGCTGGTGTGTCCTTTGAAATGACCTCTTTTTCTCTTTCCTTTTCATTTCTCTCTCAATACTCTCTCTCTCTTTTGTCTCTTTTCTTTTTTTATTTTCCCTCTGTCAATCGTATCTTCTTTCTCTCATACACTCCAGGACATAGGTGCTCGCTGTCGTCATCGGTGGGTCAATATAGCTTCCTGGCGAGGTCTGACCTTGAAGTCATGACCTTATTCAATTGAGCTACAGTAAAGCTACGAAACGACCTCCAGCTGACTCAAAAGTACCGTAAAATAACTTAAAGCTGTCACACACTATTAGCTTTCGAGAAAATCCTTTGAGCTTGAAAATATGCATCTACCAATGTGTGTTATTTCATCACTTAACAACAGGCTAGACAATACGACACGATTCCAAGTAACCGACCTAACTGACCCATTCCTCGCACCTGATAACTTATGTAGAAAGTTCCCACATTCTTATTCCCATAAAGCGACTGTTGTTATAGTCCCCTAACATGCACTGGCTCAGCTATCTCGAGGTTTATGCCACAAAAAAGTGTAGAAATTTATGAAGGATGAAGTGGCTTTAGATATTGATAAATGGTAAAATGTTCTGAGATGTTCCAAGCCTGTCTATTGCTCGCTAATTAGCAATAAACAACTAAAGAACTGTGTATGTATGTATGTATGTATGTATGTTAGTCTTGAATCCTTCTCTCAACAAAATCTTATAGAGACAGTAAATAATAAACTTGCTCTGGGTAATATATAGTCGAGGTTAAGCTAGGTTACGTTAGGTTAGGTTTGGTTAGGTTAAGTTTGGTTAGGTTAGGTTAGGTTAGGTTTGGTTTGGTTAGGTTAAGTTAGGTTAGGTTAGGTTAGGTTAGGTTAAGTTAGGTTTGGTTTGGTTAGGTTAGGTTAAGTTTGGTTAGGTTAGGTCCTATTGTTAAACTTCAGCAATATATCTTGTTATAAGTTTGAGGAACATTCACGCTCCAACTACCAGCTGCGAATCTGTCCATCTTGCTTGGGATGTCTTACCTAGGAGACCATTGTAACACTAGGAGACCACTGTAACGTTGTAATTGCTCTAAACTTCCTCCTCCTGTACAGCCTTCCATGAGCTTCTCTCTCTCTCTCTCTCTCTCTCTCTCTCTCTCTCTCTCTCTCTCTCATCGGAACTAACAGTTGTCCTTCAGTTAATCGCTATCTCAACTTGTACCTTTAAATGACCCTCTCGACAAACACTGTATCGTTGTGTGTTTATAAATGACCTCAGATTCAGACAACATGAGCCTCTGTCACAAGTGGTTAACTGTCTGTCTGTTTCTATTGATCTATTTACATCATGTTTTACTCACTTCTCTCTGTATCTCATTTATCTGTCTTTTTCTGTCTATTTCATTCTGAGTCTGTTTGTTTCTCTCTAGTGTTGGGTGACGGTGTTGAAGGCCACAGAGGTAAAGGACACTAAGCTTTGACAACAACCTGTGATGCTTAAACACCTGATTATATTTTCAAGACAAACTAATTACCCGGTACGAAGCACAGAACCAAGCGGAGAAGGGAATTAGTTAGGTTAGGTTAGGTTGAAAGATGGAGAAATACGAAGAAAACGAAAGAATAGACAAGAATAAGTGGTATTTTAAATAATTTTCAATGACTACTTTAAAGAAATCACACACACAGACACACATACAACACACACACACACACACACACACACAGACACACACACAACACACACACACACACACACACACACACAGGACTTATTCTCTCCGGGGTTATATTTTCTTCTCAATGTGTTCCTTAAATAACCTCGTTTTTGCCACCTGTGGTTCTGACGTCATTCACTGTGTAAAATATATCAAAGTAAATTTATTCATATGATTTAATAAAGTATTATTCCTTGCCGATGAAAAGAAGTAAATTATCCTCTTCAAAGGGGTTAAAATCATCATCAGAAGTGGTTTAATAGTTAGTGGAAGATAATGACTCATTGACAGCTACCAGGAGAGGGGAGAGGGGGGTAGGGAGGGGGGGGGGAGGGGGGTAGGGAGGGGAGAATATCTAGATGACTCTCTCTGTTCTACGTCGGGTGGCAGCTGCCGGGGGCCCACTTGAGTGACACCGTAGATTGGACAGGTAAGTAAGTTTGATTGAAAAATAAGCCAAACTATCTACCTGGCCAGGGGACTAAACCTCGACAGCCGGGAAAGGTAATAAATCAATAAATAAAATTGGATAAATAATAAAAATAACTGAGATTTAGCTATAAAATTCGTCACCGTTGGGTCTCAAACACCTCTCCAAGGAAGCCAGTCAGACAGAGAATCAGAACCGGTATTCATAGAGCTACTGGCGCATTAAAGGGAATTAGGAGGGAGTGGCCACACATATGGTACAATTTGTCACACCCGCACACTGAGTAACCGAGTTATAGTCCATTTAATTTGGAGTACTTGAGGGGAGGAGGAGGTAGAGGAAGAGGGGAGGAGGAGAAGGAAGAGGGGAGGAGGAGGAGGAGAAGAGGAAGAGAAGGACTTGATACTACTTATGATACACCAGCAGGGAAGAGGAGAGAGAGAGAGAGAGAGAGAGAGAGAGAGAGAGAGAGAGAGAGAGAGAGAGAGAGAGAGAGAGAGAGAGATAATTTGCTAATGTAATTAAGACCGTCCGTGAGGAGAAAGAAAGGAAGAGAAGGTTAAACAGGAGGGAGACGACGGGTCACCTGTGTTTAATCAGCCCGAGGGAAGGTGGATGGAAGAGGTCAGAAGTTTAGGGTGAGAGGAGTGAGACAGGTGACGTGTATACCTTTTGTCTCACCTGGGAATATCGTCAGCACAGGAGAAGGAGAACAAAGAACCAAAAGATAATGGATAAACAGTAAAAAATGAAGAAAGAATATGAAAAAAATGGAATAAATCATATATCTTAAGTGAACGAGGGCGGAAGACACGACAGAAACACTAAGATGATGCTGCAGGATTATCTCTGGAGTGGTGGAGGGTTGAGACACTACTGGAACACACACCAAGGAGGATGTGAAGGAGAGGAAGTGTAGGAACAAGGGAGAGGAAGGAGGAAATGTAATTACATGGGGTAAGTGGTACAGGTGTGGCAGCACGGGGCAGGTGGTGGTGCAGGTGTGGCAGCACGGGCAGGTGGTAGTACAGGTGTATGAGCACCAGGCAGGTGGTAGTACAGGTGTAGGAGCACGGGGCAGGTGGTAGTACATGTGTGGCAGCACGGGGCAGGTGGTAGTACAAGTACAGGTGTAGGAGCAAGGGGCAGGTGGTAGTACAAGTACAGGTGTAGGAGCAAGGGGCAGGTGGTAGTACATGTGTGGCAGTACGGGACAGGTGGTAGTACAGGTGTAGGAGCACGAGGCAGGTAATAAAAGCGTGAGGAACTTAGCTCAAGGGTGAAGCAGTCCATGTTGAGCTGACAAATGAATAAAACAAAATAAATGACTTCCCTTCAATCGTCCACCATGAAACAAACAACAGAGTGTAAAGGAGAGTATATACACATTACCCTAAAGAGAACACAGAAGGTACTGATAACGCCACTGAGTGAGAGTTAATAGATTATGACCAAACAAAGAAGAATTGATGATGTGGTTTGATGCCAAGGTTGTGGGTTATGAGATAATGAATAATTACATGAGGGAACAGTAAAAGGAAATGAATCTTATATGAGAGGAAGGGGAAAGGTTGAGTGAATGCAGAGGGTGGTGGTGACTCAGACGGAACAGGATACGGAAGAGAGAGACGAACAGCTAATGGAAGGGAAGTGGGTGGAGGAAGAGAAAGTATGGGAGGGTGTGTATGTGTGTGCATGTGCGTGTACGTGTGTGTGTGTATTATAAATAAATACATATTATAATCCCTACAAGAGGCCTGTTACCCAGAGGTTGTGTCCAGGTCTTCAATCGTTTATACAGACTGGCTAAACTGTGTGGTGGAGGAGGTGTGAAAGCGGTGGACAGGAACACGGTATTATTGATGGGTCGTGGGGACAGATTTTCACATTACTGCCGTCACAAGAGAGACAGAGAAAAAGACGAAAGACAAATAAAGTCACAGACGGACAGATAATAGACCTGTAATGTATTTTTCAAGTGGGACTTCACTACGAGGCAGCGAAAGCAAACTACCAATAGCAAGAGCTTGTGTCGTAAACGTGTCTATCAATCGACTATAATGGAATATGTGAAGAGAGAGAGAGAGAGAGAGAGAGAGAGAGAGAGAGAGAGAGAGAGAGAGAGAGAGAGAGAGAGACTCCCCCAATACCTGTGAGTTTAAAGGTGGAAAATCACTTTTGCAGAGACGCAGGAACACACACACATCCACTCTCGGGTCTCCATCAACAGCAGTGAACATGTTTGACCTTTGAGAGACTTGTCGAGAGCAATAACTGTAATACGCGGCGGCAGGAACTAAACTCACTGGATGGATTAATGCTACGGACAGCTTCACCTCTGGGGGTTTTGGCCGTGGTTGATCGATCTCTTAGTCCATAAAGAGAAGAAAGCTAAGTAATATGACTAACCCTCAAATATATCTATACATATAATTGTTCAAGGACATAACGTATATATAAGTTTGTATTTAGGAAGAATTGTTATTTAGAAATATAAAAACAAGAATAATACGTGTTGACCACCTGACGTTACCACTATATCCCCCAATTAATGGTTCAGGTATCATGCTATTAGGTCACTTAATAACTCTCTGTTCACCTGCAGAAGGAGTGCTCGTCTGCATGTGTTAATTAAACCTTCACCTGCATATTCTAATTAAGGCTTCGTCCACACCTGTGAACGGCGTGCGTACATACATCCCTTAGCTAAGCCTCCACGTCTAGGTATTCAGGTAATAATACTTATGAAAGATACATAAGAGATACAATAATAACTTTCATAATAATTCACATCAGTTGAGTTAAAGGTGTCCTTATAAATACATAACTCCCAGTCGAAATTATCATCATCATTAAGACTGACCTTTCAGGAAATCTAAAACATTCTTCCCACGTCCGCCATAAGAGCCTTTATGAGACCTTGATCACCTGTTGATATCACACAGGTGCTTAGACACTCATAATCAAAGGATTAAACCATCGACTTCAAAAGGTTAAGCCATCTTAAAGGGCTTAACCATCTTCTTCAAGGCGACAAGAGTGGCAGAGTTCATTATTTCTTGTCTGTATATCAACAAATTTGTCTCGCTCTATTAAATGTTTCCCTGACATATATAGTCGCTTCAGGCTTCAATCAGGCTTCAATCAGGCTTCATTCAGGCTTTAGTCACATGAACGAATGAGAAAAGCTAAATTCGAGACAAAGTTTAAATGTCGTTGTAGGTACATTCAAGAATATCGATCATTAGCCCTCGGTCATGTGAAGCACTACATCACCGGTCGCGTGAATGTGACGAGAATAACCATGAAAACTGAATCCTTTATCATTCACAGTTGATTCACGACTCCTCCCAATGGTAACTCTCGAGGAGCTATTAAGAAACATTAAGAATTAACAGGAAGTGACAAGACAGAAGTTACGTGTTACTTGATTACAACCCAAGTCACTGAGGTAAATATTACTCTCTCTGCAGCCGGATTTTCTTTATATATCTGCCTACACACAATCACACTCGTGCAAATATAGATACCTAATTGCAAAACCTTCCACTTGGGGCGTTGCTAGCTAATCCACAATACTGATTTACTCTTGCTGAAATTATCTGACCTATCATCATCATCATCATCATCATCACCGATCTCTCTCCCCGTCTTGGCTGGGTAGAGCATAAGAGTGGTGGGAGAGACTCAGATCTTCACCGATGTAAACAGAGACCCGTGTAGGAGAGCTAGATAGAGCTTGTGCCAACACCACTGTTTACGTCGAAGTTCACAAGACGAAAAGGGAATATAGCATTAGGCAATAAATTCACATATATTCAAATTATTTATATATTTTCCGTGATTTATTTGTCTAATGTAATTTTTCTGGGGGTGAAATCCTTTAGTTATTTTTAAATGATATAAATATGTGATTCCTCAGATTTATTTATGAATTTTTACATTATCTTTAAACCCTAATTTGAGCTCCTATCGTCACCCTCAGATCTCAGGGTTATTGATTCATGTAGTCAAAGGAAAATATCACTGAAATGTCCATTATAAACTTAGCTTTCATCTTCTACCTTACCTGGAATTAATTTCTTCTTTGGTCAGATTTAATCAACTTGACCCGGTTGATCATAATGCGTCTACCCACACACAGGTATTCGGCTCACGCACAAGCAGAGAGAGAGAGACATATATAGAACAGGTGACGTAGGTATTGTGTCATAACGTGAGTAAGAAAAATACAACATGACGAATCTTTTGTTATCTTCCATAGCTAAAATATCTCAGGAAAAAGCTACAATTCGTCCAATTTCACTAAACTTAATTTACACTATAGCTCATTAAAACGAATCCAAAAGTGCCTTAAATTCACCAGTATGATTCTAAAGTAAAATATATTATTATTAACCGACAAAAAACTGTTGATAAACCTTTTTCTACTGAGGTGACTAAACTAGATCACACTTCATGGTCCAAAATACTGAGGGACTTGCACATGGAATCCAGGAATACAAGACAAAAAGAATCTCCAGGTACAAATGGATATATTGTTAACAACTTAGAAAAGACCGATAAATTATTTTTGTAATAATGTAAAAAAAAAAATTATATACAACCAATCGTAATATAAAACTATCATAATTTGGTGATAGTATTATTTACTAGGCCTATACATACACATATATTGGTCATAGTGGTATTTACTAGGCCTATGCATACACATATATTAACCAGAGGACCAATAATATTCGACAGTTGACTCGTTGCTCAGCCAGTAACAGATAGTTCTGTATTATTAACGGTGTAGTCTGGTGTAGATGTTGAGTTGACCAGATATTGAATTCAGTATTACAGGGCGCCCATGTTCGCTTAGACTGATACAGTATATGTTGTTAGAACGTGGCCATCGCTTTTCCGCTATCTTCCTCTAAGCTGATATTGACCGTGTACAAATATACGGACTAGGTTCTGGTAGGTGGATGCGAGGACAGGTGGATGCGAGGACAGGTGAACACGAAGACAGGTGAACATGATACCAGGTGGACTTGGCAATATATCATAGATTTCGCAATTAAAAGTCACCGATTTTCTTTTCACATCACAAATTGATTTTATATTTTTAGTTTAATTATGAGACAGGTTCAGCCTACACTGACAATGTGTTGTAAATATGTAAAGAACTCGGTACATGAAAACAAACAAAAAAGATAATGTAAATGTTATATGTTTGAGGGAGACTTTTCACTTCTAATCCGATGCTGCGTTGCGTTATCTCCCCAACTGTATAGAGTGATTCATATACCTATTTGTTTATCTAAATACTTGACTTTCCTTCAATGTATATGGATGGATGGATCTCTCCCTCTCTATCTCTCTCTATGTATGTACCTATCTACTAAACACGTACTTACGGAGGAAGGTATACATCTACAGTAGGTTTATAGGTGATTAACACGTAGGTTTAATCCAGTCGTTAGTTCCACAATTTTTTAACAATAATATTTCGTCATATCTTTTTAAAACAACTACATCTCCAGTCATCAATGTTACGCTGCCACCAATTTATTTAACTTTATGACAGGTTTTCCCCAGTGACAGAGCCAAAGCCTAGGGGGGAGGGTGATCTATGTTTCAAATAGCTCTCGCGGGTCTCAGCTATAAAAAGAAAAAAAATGTATAAAAAAAAATAGTGAGCTTAAAGAAATAAATAATAAATAATGGGATATTAATTATTCTTTCAATGATGATCAACAGAAAGTTCCATTATATTTAAGATTACGAGTTTCATCAACATCATAAAACACCTGTACAGAACTAATCAACGTAAAGGCCGAGTAGTACATCAACCTCGGGAAAAAGAAAGAAAAAAATTATATTGTTGTCGGTATCGTAAAGGTGAGGCAGGTGCTACACATTGCTCTCTCTCTCTCCTGATTAAAACCTTTCACACATATATGACATTTTGCGGTTTTCATTTCCTGTACCTATTAAAATCCGAAGGTTTTTATTGAAAGAAGGAAAGAAATAATAAGAATGGACAATGATGGATATGGTTTTGAAGGAAATAAGAGATCTAAACCAGTGAATTAATGGTTTAAATCTTGGTCACTTCCCTCACTCCACGAGCCTGAGGTGTGTCTTCCTGCAGGCTGCTCCACCTACTCCACCAGCCTTCACTAGTATAACAGCCTGATACGTGTCCACTGGCTGCTCCACAAACCTTCCTTTATTTCTCAGCTGTTTCTCTCTCGTGGTGTGTATAGAAGACCTAATGGACACTGGGAGCCAACAAAGTTATCTCAGCGAAATTACTCAGTTTATTTGATTTTCTCATCTCGTCTGTCACTCTTGATCGTCTTATTTTCTTTCATTTTCCCTCAGTATCCGGTACTTCACTTCTGGCTGCTACACCGACTGACACTGTGTGGGACTCTGCTATCACTTTATGAGGAAATTCCTTCGCTAGTCTAAAAACACCTTCGTGGAATTTCCGAATTAAAGTTTAGGTAAAGTGTTTTGGGCCATTCCTGAGCTAATTTATTATAACAATACTCTCACTCCTTCTACATTATACAAGTTACAGACACACACACACACACACACACACACACACATTACAGGACTACGTAATCAGAAACGAAAAATCTCTTTAAAAACACAATTAAATATATCAAATGTAACAATAAAAGACTCATAACCTTGACTCATGTAGGGTTTATTACCAGACTGAGTTTTGCCAGAGGTGAAATATATTTTGAAGGAGATATATTGAAGGTGATGGAAGTATGGAGATAGGTTTTTTTGGGGGGGGGGGGGGGGGGGGGAGGGATACGGGGGATTTTCTGGATTTGTTCAGAGGAAGAAAATTAATCACCAAACATTTTTTTTTTCGTGGATTTATGGATGGAAAATTACTGTATTTTTTTTAGAAGTCTTTCCAGTGTTAATAATGACACATAATGCTTCAGGTACAAGTCAATAATATACTAAACCCAGGGTCTTAATTTTTCCCTTTTGAGGCAGCGGCTCCTCCAACCTAACTTCTTAATTGTTGGAAAAGTTTCTGTTCTCAGTCATTGTTATCATTAAGTTCCTGACACATTCTCAATATTGCAGGAAGTGTATTTTTCTCCGGGTCTTGCCGGGACCATTATTTAGTGAGTTGTGGAGAGTTAGTGAGTTAGTTTTTATCTTTGTGTTCGTGACAGTGACAAGCACACCACTTTGTTTGTCATTGTGGAGTGAAACGATGATTCTAGGGAGTTATATTGTTGTAGTGTTAATATTTTTACACGAGGGAATATGTGAAGGTAATTTGTCTCCAACATATAATTTATACATTAGATTCAGGAAGCAACAATACCTCTTGGTTGTCACTAGAGTACAGAGCGTTCGAGTACACTGTATATATATAGAATCCACCTCTGTCTTATAGCGGCTGCCGTTCTTGAGTGTTCCTTTAGGTTATCAAGAACAGTTAATTCAAGGATTTTATCTCCCTATAATCTATCTCTCGCCTGTGGAACTTATCTGACGCCAACAGCAAGGACATGAACTGTATCTCTAACACTATATGGCATGATAAATAAAACACTATTTGTACTTACGAATTAACAGAATGATTTAAGAAAAGTGTTTGTTGATAATAAGCGACCTTCCTTGTCAATAGATATGACTGGGGTGTATGAGATGACACATGTATAACTTTCTTACATAACTGCTGTGATATAACTACCAGGATTAACTTTGGGGGAGAGACAAAAAGATTTATTCCACCTTAACCACGATAATCTCCTTGTCGGATTAACACCTTAAGAGTCATCGCTAATACCTCCCCCTGTAGCGTCAAAATCCTCCAATGGCTCACCTAAAGCTATATACGCAGGCGACCTCAAGACAAAAAGAATTAGTTACCATTTAGTCAGGAAATTTACAGGAGAGAGAGTGACAAATTCTGTGGTAGCTTTTGGGTGTGAAATTTTTAACTGAATCCGGAATCTCCAAGACATGATGGAGTGACCTGTTCTGTCCACACCATTGAAGGAAACACCTCATCAACCTTTGTCTGTCCGAGAGAACCAACTCGTGTTTCTTACGTTGTGGAGTAGCGCGTCGCCAGCTAAGGCACGGGCGCCCTACACTCTTTACATCTACTGTGAAAATAATACCACAAACGCAGAAACAAGAGAGCTTCAATGTATTCATGAGGCAGTACGATAAAGTAAACATTAACGCAGCGGTTTTGTTAGCAAGATTTAATGATTTATTATACATTTCTGGAATATACAGACATAGCTTCCAAAATCAGTGACGTGCTATCTGTAACTCTTGACATGACCATTAAGTTCCCTGTTCACTGTCCTACACCAGCACTACTCCCCTGGTGATAAATGCAAGAAATAACGATAAATCTATACACTGATCTCTTTAAAGATAACCTGGATGATGAATGATTAAACGACATAAATTAACTTGACATGTTCAGGGTTTATTATTGAGGGAAGCTAAACCTTGACTTAATACTTAAACAAAATAAAATGATAATATTCTACGTATCTAATATCTAATATAATGGGGAGTGGGGGGGGGGGACATATGAACGTAGGGAAGAGATGAAAAAGGGTAGGGGGGAAAGGATGGGGAGGACGGGAGAGGGAGGAGGGGGAGAGGGGTAGGAGGGAAAGGGAGAGAGGGGGAGGGGAAAGAGTGAGAAAGAGGATGAGAAAATGAGAACGAAAGGCAAGACGAGAAGAAGAATAGTGGAAATCTGAGTTCACGGCCCCTTGACACACAGTTCTAGCTGCTCAAACATTCACTTTGCTAATTTTCTCTCCATAACTACGAGTCCACAGTATCTGGTTAAGAGTACAGTACAGCTTGAGAGCAATGACGATGGTATTTCCGATGTTATTTTTTTATATAAGAAATAAGACCTTGGGATCTATTTTTAAGTCTCCACGTACAAGAACCTTTGAAATCTGACCTCTTGACCGGCAGTAAAGTTTACTGAGGCAGGTGGTGGAGGAGGAAGCTGCATTCAGTGTTGCCAACTTAGCAGAAAAGTCGCATAATCAAACGTTTTTCAGGGTCCGTTCTACAACTTTTTTTGGTTCAATTTTGTGTGAATTTTACCGATTTCTTTTAAGGGTGGAATTACAGCATTTTAAACTAATTTTGGATTTATATTTAATTAATTTTTACAGTCTGGGTTGGTTTGAGCGACGGTCAGAGAGTTGAAAGTAGTTAGTCACATTAGGGACTTTTATGGTGTATACTATATAAACCAATTACTAGGTGGTGCTCAGTACTGGCAGAGTTCCCTCCCTCACATTTACTCTTTAGTTAAGCTGGGTTGGTTCACGCCAGCCATTGTGTGTGCTGCTGAGCTCTCTGTCCGCTGTCTTCCCTTCTTTACTCGAAGACAAAAGAAGAAGAAAAGGGAAAAGTACAATTACCTAAAATTCGCGAAAATGTTCACTTGTATTTCAGGGTAAATTTTATGCCAAAAAAAAATCATTTAATACCGATTACAAATATAGAAATGGCGACTGTGAACGGATAGGTTAGTGAGTTTATTTTAGTTAGTTCTATAAATATTACCCCTGACTGACTGACTGAGGGAGGAAACAATTTAACATAACACATCCATTTAAGTTATCTCTTCCTTACAAACCATGAATTATTTTGAGACCATCTGAAACACAATGAATGAACCTTTGGTAATGATAGACCTTCCACAGGGACTCAGCTGACCCACATAAGTGAATCATTTCGTAATAATCGACTCTGCCGGTGAATAAACTAAAGAGACGAAAATGAACATAAATAAAATGAATGATGTGAATAACCTAAGAGATATTCACTGAACTAAAGAGGCATGTGTGAAATTCTGATGAGTGCTTGGTTAAAATCCTTGACTTCAGCTGTATGTCTGTGTGTTTCTTGATACAGTCTGTCTGTCTGGCTGTCTGTATGTCTTCCAATCACCAGTAGGGAACACCAGTAACACCACAATCACCAGTAACACCGCAATCACCAGTAACACCACAATTACCATTATAACCAACAACAATAGCATAAACAGGATGACTCCATGGAACCAACCAGAGGATCACCAGCAGCACCACCAGGTAACCCCTCTCCACTCCACCCCTCCTCCCTCTCCCCCCACTCTTGCCCCTCTCTCCCATCTCTAACTCTCCATTAGGTGTTGGCAGGCCATTTTCTCCTTCAGCTCGACGACTAATTAACAGGAACTTACGATCATTAATCTTAGTAATGAATCTGACTCTTCCCTCCCCTCCCCCCCCCACCTTCCTCCCTCCCCCCCCCACCTCCTTCCCTCCCCCTCGAGCATAACTTTGAGGAACTTTGTCCTTCATGTCAGAGCTGTCAGACTCGTTTTCACAACACAGTGGACGGTAGTCGTAGTTATTCACCCTCCCGGAACGTGAGATTCTCTTCTTACTTGAGGGTGAATTTTCAGATATCAAGAAGGTGTTGAGAGAGAGAGAGAGAGAGAGAGAGAGAGAGAGAGAGAGAGAGAGAGAGAGAGAGAGAGAGAGAGAGAGAGAGGTCCATTTTGACTTCCCTGGTGTGGAAGTTGGATCAAAAGTTTAGAAAAGGTTACTTATGGATGTTTGAGAAAAGGGACAGACAATACCAAGTTGGGTAGAAGGTGTGTGAGTGTGTGATGGAGGGTGAGAGGGAGCTGGGGGAGGTGTGTGAGTGTGTGGTGGAGGGTGTGGGGGAGTTGGGTAGAAGTGTGTGAGTGTGTGATGGAGGGTGAGAGGGAGCTGGGGGAGGTGTGTGAGTGTGTGATGGAGGGTGTGGGGGAGTTGGGTAGAAGGTTTTGAGTGTGTGATGGAGGGTGAGAGGGAGCTGGGGGAGGTGTGTGAGTGTGTGATGGAGGGTGAGAGGGAGCTGGGGGAGGTGTGTGAGTGTGTGATGGAGGGTGAGAGGGAGCTGGGGGAGGTGTGTGTGAGTGTGTGATGGAGGGTGAGAGGGAGCTGGGGGAGGTGTGTGTGAGTGTGTGATGGAGGGTGAGAGGGAGCTGGGGGAGGTGTGTGTGAGTGTGTGATGGAGGGTGAGAGGGAGCTGGGGGAGGTGTGTGAGTGTGTGGTGGAGGGTGTGGGGGAGTTGGGTTGAAGGTTTTGGGTGTGTGTGTGTGTGATGGAGGGTGAGAGGGAAGGACCCAAGCGGCCTCTACGTCTTCCTCAGGTCGGAAGCTGCGACATAACTTGGCAACCCGAGGCGTCTTCCTTCCTTCACTTGATTTCCTGCAGGAGTCGCGGCCAGGGGAGAACTTTAGCCACTTGTTCCTCGGCAACTGTGTGAATTATTGTACAAGATCCCTCCCGAATTTTAGTGGATGATGATGATGATGATAATAATAATAATAACAATAAAATGAAGACAACAACATCACCACCAACAACAACAAAAACAAGAACAGCAGCATCATCAATAATAATAATAACACATTCTCCATTTCTCGAGATACCTTCCTACACTATCACTGTTTTAATTAACCTGCCTTTAACCCTAAATTGTTACCTTTCGACTTTTATCTCGTTTAATTGGGTTATATAGTCGATGTACTTGAAGTATTTCCCGTTCATTACGTCTCTGATTCAGGTAATGGTCGGGAAATACGGTGTGTCGTCACCTGTGTTGGATCACCTGAAGATTAGACATCAGAAAATTTCACCCGATTGTGAAACATCCGAATGATAACGCTAACGCTAACCTAACCTAACCTAACCTAATCTTCGTGGAATCCAAATAATAATATTTATTTGTTGATGAAATCTCACAAGTACAAGCTTGGTCAGACTCACGCATATCCATACGCACATGCGCGCACACACACACACACACACACACACACACACACGCGCGCACACACATGTACATACACACAGAGAGTTAAAGTCAGACAATTCATCATATGCTAATTTGAGATCCGTTTTAATTAGAAGAGCGAGAAGATGAAGAAGAAAGAATGAAATGCCCCATCATGTAATGGGTGGTTGGGACAGACACATGTTTCACACAAACTACGAGGAGTTTAGTGTAAGTGCAGGGTCTAGGGGGGTGAGGGGGGGTGAGGGGGGGGGTAGGGGGAGGGTGAGGGGGGGTGAGGGTGGGGGGGGTGAGGGGGGAGGGGCTGAGGGGGGTGGGGGGGGTGAGGGGGGTGGGGAGGGAGGGGGGTGAGGGGGTGGGGGGGTGAGGTGAGGGGCGGGGCGGGGGGAGGGTGAGGAGAGGGTGAGGTGAGGGGGGGGGAGGGTGGGAGGGCGGGGGGAGGGTGAGGCGGGCGGGGAGGGTGAGGGAGGTGGGGGGGCGGGGGGAGGGTGAGGAGAGGGTGAGGGGCGGGGCGGGGGGAGGGTGAGGGCGGGGAGGGGAGGGAGGGGGGAGGTGGGAAGGGAGGGCGGGCGGGGGAGGGTGAGTGGAAGGAGCGGAGGCAGGGGGATGGAAGGAGGGTGAGGAACAGGGGGTGGAAGGAGGGGTAGGATAAGGAGCAGTGGGGGCCAGGGGGTGGGAAGACGGTGAGGGCGTTAGGGGCAGAGGGACAGAGAAGGAGGGTGAGGGGTGAGGGAAGGAAACGTGTGGGTTGAGGTAACTGTCACTGTGGTAAATAAAAACTGACTTTTTTCCCCCGTAATTAATATGAAGGAACTCACTACAGGTGTTCTCTCTGATGTGTACAATGATTATATGTAGTTAATTTACTTTAAGTACCTGATTTGTATGTTTTGAGTTAGGTTAAGTTAGGTTAGGTTAGTTTCTTCGGCCTGGTCTGGGAATTAATGATTCTTTAATTCATTTTAGCAACCTTTAAGAGGATTTTTATTTCTGGTCTCTCCTAAAAGAAAATGTATTGAATTATGCACTAAAATACACAAACATCCAGATGTATTTTCTACCCTATTATAATTTCATTACATCCAAGGGGCGAGCTTATTATATTCCAAGAGTTTAAACATAGTATTCAAGAGCTTACTCAATGTGCTAATTCACTCTCAAGGATTCATTTGCTTAACCAGTATTTCTACAAACATTGGAGACAAAATATTACTCTCTCACTTCACCTGAATTCACTGGAGACACAAATATCACCAGTTTTCGCGTCTGAGGTCATGAGAGAGAAGTTAGCCATAAAAGAGTCACTTACTTTACTGTTGATAGCGTCTCCAAAGGCTTACAGAAACTGCCCTAATACAAGAGGAAAAACCTGACTGTGTGAAGTTAAAAGAAATGCCTTTGTATGCAACTAAAAGATGAGAAAGACGAGAATAAAGTTAATGGTTTGTTAATTCTCTCTGGTGGTAAAGTGAATTGAATTAAATCCAATTTCATCTGTAGATTAGATTAATAGAGGGTCATCCATCTAATAACTTCTCCTTAGTAATGATAAACAGAAATATAATCTATCAAGCATAATAATAATCGTCAACTCTGGTTCTCAAACAAGAGTCTTTAGAATGAAAAAGATCAAAAGAAGAAATAAATAAATAAATAAATAAATAAATAATTGCCATGAGGGTAAACTGCATCAGAGCTGTCCGACGGTAGGCGAACGACCTGCCCTCAAAGGCGATGAGTAAAAAGAACTGCTTTCGGTTGTAGAAGCGAGATGTATTGACATCACCAAAAGGAATCCTAAGTTGTTTTGCCTGAGTGAGGATGAAAGACGGTACCCTAGTCCTTCCCCGACGCATCTGCCATTAGCCTTGAAGACCGTAGGAAGGATTTGTCGGTACACACGAGCTCTGGGGCGGCGAGTCATCCCGACGGAGTAAGTGCTGGCAGTGCTTGGTTTGGTTAGGTTAGGTTAGGTTAGGTTAGGTTAGTCTATTGTTGTAACACAAGGAAGAACAGTCACAATCTACTGTTCTAACCCAAGGAAGAACAACAACTTAGCCTTCTGTTCTAACACTGGCGTTGCGGTTGCCTACACACTCGCCGTCTTTGACACTAACAACCTACACATTAAAACTTTTCCTCTTACCAGTATATATTTTTTTCTTCGTTGAAATTGTCAAACTTCTTCCATTTCAGTAACTTGAGATAACGTGGTGAGCATGACCTGACTCACACGAATACAATGTTTACGAATAGTGCTCTCGTAAAATGCATAAATGACCACTGTAAGATAAATGTACTGCACCTTATCTGCTATTTTCTTACTTTCTCTCTTACTTCCTATACTTGGAGGAGGTACAGAGACCACAGAGACGTAAGAGAAGAAGAGAAGTAATAAGAACAGTAAAGACAGGTATATGAAAAGAGAGATTGAAGATAACTAAAGACAAGGAGAAAATATTGATATATATTCATTTATCTCCTCAACCGTAGAGTGATATAAAAACGATAACAGGATAATATTGTCAATACCTGATACCCACAAGACATACAGCTAAAATAATACATATGTCAATTACCAAAAAAAAAAAATCCTAATATTTAACACGACTGTATTTTGATTATGTTGATAATAAAGGAATCGGTCATACATTGGGCAAAATTCAGTCGTCAATAACACATTTCTGACCCTTTCTTAGAGCAGGTCATGAATAACAAGTGGAATAGGTCCTTCAATTTATACTATAAATGTTTATTTTTTTTTCAATTTAAAGGTCATTGATTTGCCATATTTTCTAAAGTTATCCTTCAATACAGCTACTGTCTCAATCATAAGGAGTAAAATGGAGGATAGTGATCGAATATTTA